>JAURVB010000680.1:0-19450 GCA_033002965.1 Piper betle
GAGTTGTCCGGATCCTTCAGGAACGAAGTGGGTTCTCCCCAGCTCCAGCTCCAGACAGAGCAATCAGGGGGTCTATCGGCACCAGCTCGACGAGCTTGATCCGATGGCGGTGTCAAACAAGGTAGCCGAGGCGGCGATGGCCGTCGGCGGCGGCGTTGAAAACGGGTGGCAGCGGCGGTGTGCTCCGAACGGGGCTCCGGTCGGCCTCGATGGCGGTCGGGAGGATGGGGGAAACGTTGGCAACGGCGAGGGGGTGGTCGTTGGGGTCACAGTGGCGGCGGAGTGGCCCGGATGGCGGCGAATCGCCGAGGGAGCGCGTCGTGGCTCGTGGGGCGATTCTGGCGTCGTGGCGGCGAGGCGCTGGCCGGGGTGGGTCGTGGCGGCACGGCGACTGCACGGCGGGGCGGGGCGGCGTCGATTGGTGGCAGCACGGCGTCGGCAGCGGCGACGAGCGCAAGGGGTGGCGGCGGCTAGGGTTTTGGAAGGGAAGGTGTCGGGGAAGATGAAGGGCGTGCGATGGCATTTTTGTAAATTAAAGTTAACTCGACTCCGACCCGAGTCAATAATAATAACTATCTCCTGCTAAATCCTAAAAAAATCCAAAAGATTTGGGAAAAATCCCGTAAAATCCAACGAACACAGCAGCATCCAAATGATATGTTCTATAACTAATAACCCACCCAAACTCACCTATATCGCGCCCTAATTCGTCATTCGGCCCTAAAAATATTCTACGATCAAATAAAAATAACAATCAATACTGCATACCTCCACATACTTGATAACCCATTTTTCATCATCTTTTAGGCGTTATCATCGAATACGTAAGCATACATGACTCTCATCGCTCATAACTCACAGTTGGCCTCAACTCAGCTCGCGGTCCATGAAGCTGACTTGACTCGAACCGACAGTTGAACCGACTGGTTCACTCCTATAAAACTCTGGCTCGAGTCACGGGTTTTACATATGAGCCCGGCCCTAGGTTCCTTTGCATGCATTTTGGGTTTTATTTGCACATTAGATTCCCTCAAGTTTTTATCTTTTGATTCCTTGAATGTCTTAGGCCTTCGTAAGTCTGTTTTGAATTTTAATGGGTTATGAATTAACATCCCAAAGTTTGTCATTTCAATTTGGTTTATGTTGCATGCCGAATCGGGGTGTTACATGGGTAAATAATACACAATCGAGAAATACTTGTCTATTATTTATTGATTATAGTAGAATTGTAGGAGCTGTCCTTCTAGTTGCACTTATTGTTATTGTAGGGATGATGATTAGATCCACGGTAGGTGATGATTTCGACACTTCTGAGTGTATAGTCCTTGAGCTCCCTATGTTTTATGCCATCTAGCCCTAGAATTCACATCTCACATTCTTTCGCCCTAGATACAGGCATAGTAGATGGGCCTTCTCGACAGTCTCCTTGGGATGGGAACCTTTTGAGGTCCTCTTAGCACTTTTACAGAGTGTACCCTTTTACGGCCAATTCTCTGGGCTAGTCATAATACTTGTGTGTGATAGGATGTTCCTTATCACAATCAATTGTTGTGCGGTCAACTTGACCTTTAGAATGCCTCGTAGCATGAAGCACCAATGGTGGTTCCTACTACATTCATTCACTCATGTTGGAGGGTGAGTATGAGTACACACTCTTGGTGCACATGTGGTGAACATGTGTTGCTGTTGTGTTGGGAGTTTCAAAGTGGGGCCAATTGTTGGGCTAGGCGGATTAGTTGGTTTCTGTGTGTGGCAATTGTGTTTGCAGGTAGCTTTCTGGCCTATGTGGTTGTTTGCTTTCGCCATGTTGGTTGTTACCCTTATGTGTTGAAATTTCATGACAGAAGTTTTCTAGGGAACAACCCATATGCTCAGTGTTTTGCATTTGGTTTGTTGTTAGCTCAATCCGAGTAGCATGCAGTCGGTCCAGTTTGATTGGTACGGTATTAGGAGGATCCTTAAATGATGTTGTGGGCTTGAACATAGGCGTGTCCATGGTTGAGTTCTCTCATCGCCACCAATTATCAAGCCAATGGCTTATATTTTGTTCAGTTGTGTTGTGTAGATTAGGGCCATTTTTGTGCATGTTGTGCATTTTTATCACGTTCGGTTTAGAATCATGACACATGCAATTGGGCATACCTATAGCCCTAATCGAGCCCAAGAAATAATTCTGAGCTTCATTTTCTTTCCCCTTCTTTTTCCCCTATTTTTTCATCCTTTTGAGTTTTTATCCCGTTGTAGCATTATGCACAATGCAACGGCATCCCCTAGGGCACCGTTGCATTGGTACATGTGTGTGTGTGTGTGTGTGTGCCAATCGCCGTGCTAGGGCTCCCCTATGGCACCATTGCTCTGGTGGTTAAAACCCCCACCCGCCGATTTTTTGGGAGGTGTTTCTCCCCTTCTCTACCTAGCAGCTGCTGTCTTCTTTCCCTGGTCGCCATCCAGCCCACATTTAGCCCCTCCTCGCCCTCCTTTCTCTTCCCCTCCCCTCTCAATCCTTCTTCTTTTGCCCGCGAGATACGTGCCTTCTCCTCCATTCTTTTTGTTTTGTGCATAGTCATAATGTTTGTATGTATATCTACCATATGAGGCAGTTAGATAATTACATCATTATCTCCTCATGTAGATCTAGTAATTTTCTTATTGATTTTGTGATAAAAATGTGATTTTTATTTTTTATTTGTTTTGAGTTTGGGTGTTAAATATATTCAAATATTCGTGTCAACCTAGATTTGTAAAATCTACCAATTTACCTAATAATGGTTGGAACTATAAAAAAGTAAACTTTATAATTTTTGGCCGCATCTAGGTGATCTTGTTTCACGTGCCAAGTTTATTAATTGATTACATTGTTAAAATGATAATATATTACTCATCTTTGGTTGTAAGTTGATCACGGTATGAAAATCCTAAGTTAAATAGTAATTAACCTAACTATATTAATATACTAAATAGTATAATATTATTGTATTAATGACAATTTTTGGGGACAGGATTGGGTGTCAATCGAGATTAGGGTCGCTACAAAAAAATTATCATTAGGGTTAAGTTTAGATAATTGACCAAAAATGTTAAGTTACTTTTTATAAATTTACTAAATACTTATTCTCAATTAGCATGTTAGGTATCTTAAATGAATTGGCGCACATCTTCCAAACATTTTGATATCCTTCGTTAGATTTAAGTACACGGGTTGAATCCTGAAATGCAATTCATACAATACCAACTTCTTCGTTTCTATATAATTATTTGATTTGTTAAAACCTCATGTAGTTTTTGGCACGCTCAACATGTGATTGTGAAGTGATTATTGTGAAGTGTGATGTTGTGTGTTTAATTTAATGCCCTTCATGCCATGTCATTTGCCACATTTATATTGTTTGTATGCCATTGTATGTATGCATCATTTGGGTTTTAGTAGTGGTTTGCATTTGCTAGGCCATGCGGATTCAAGCTCACCAATCTAGGATATGGAGCTTGCCTCACAAGTTTGTTAGGAATCTACGCTTGAACTGATGCCTGGCTCTATTGCAGTTTTATTTTGTACTGTAGGACCTAATTAGTGGATTTTTATTAGATCTCACTATCTATGGGCCATCTTATTGGTTTTCCGTATTAATAAAACTTCAAGGTTGAGATGCCTTGATGAGTTTTAAAAAGACGAGATCCATCTAAAAAGTCACTCTAGCATTACTTATAAGCCCTTCCCATGCCTTATACCTATTGTATGATTTTTGGATTTTCTATGCACGCGGGATGGATTGGAGTGTGACGCCCACCCAGGGCTCGGTCGGTACCCACCAGTGGTGCTCGGTTTGGCTATTGATATTTATTTTGATTACGATTATGATTATGTCAACTATAGTACCTATTAGTAGTGTATATTTAGCATGAGCTTGCTTTCCTTTGAGTGTATGTGAACCACGTGTTTCAGTGATTAGTTTAAGCCATATTGGTTAAGAGCATGTTGTTGTTGACTAGATTCCGGCTCATGTGTAGCATCGACACGTTACCATCAAATATGTTAGTTTGTGTATGAGGATATTTTAGTTATTATGAATAGGCCCTATTTGTAAAATCTCAGTTTTGGATTAAGGCCTTTCCCACTTGTTGCCTTGCCAGGTTTGCATCATTCTCGAGTCAGTTCAGTTTTCAAACCATGAGTATCGAGCCTAGATGACCGTATGAGTATGCTATGGATGTTGAGTATGCTTGATATACAGATGATACCTTCGGTTACACTACAGCAAAGCATAAGTTATTAGTGTATACTCAAACTATATGGGTTCTTGCTTTTGTTAGCCTAGGGAGAACTAGGTCCTTGTAGCGTTTAGGTTTTTTAGAGTATTTCTTTTACATGCATTATATGGATTTCAGACTACTAGATTGCCCCTGTGAGCCCCGTTTGATTTGAGTCTTAGATCTTCATTTGATTGAGTTCATGGTTTTAAGGCCCATTTAGCTTTATTGCCTCGATTTTTGTCAATAGAGTCATTGTTAGGCTTCAAGTTAGTTTTGACTTTTTTTGGCGTCAGTCCGAGCTTTCTAACCATACATATATTATATATACTCTAAGTGGCCCCCCCAGGCTCGCAAATTGTGAGACATCTAGATCATGCCACATGGAAAGATTTGGGTGGTACATAACCAATCCTAGCATTGCCCTCCTATTTTTCTAGCATTGCCCTCCTATGGCAAGATCTTTGCAGCAAACTATCAACCCACACCCTCCACCAGCATTGGTGCCGCTGTAGTTGCCATCGACAACAATGGTTTGTTCGCCAGATTTCTACCACAACCGCCACCGTGTTTGAAGCATTTTCCAGCATGGGCAAACAACCTATGGTCAAAGTGATCACCTAGATATACTCCCCTCTCCACAGCTGCGCTTTTGAGATCAGCCCTGACCTTCGTCGTGGTCATGATCGACACTTCCGGCAACGTTTCCCCAATTTCTGGCCATATTCCAGCCAGCAGATGGCTAGACTTCGTCGGCCACCATCCTAGACCCCTTCCTCGTCACCTTCTCTGTCGAATCATACCGGCATTGACTCTAGCCTCACCACCATCAGCATTTCCGGTGGTGGGCAAGCTGCCAACCCCTGTTAAGCCCATTTGCTCACGTTTGCGCACATTTACAGTGTTTTTTTTTTGTTGCCCGCTAGGTTGCTGGTTGCCTGTGCTCGTGTAAAGTCCATGACCCAGTCAAGCTAGCCGATCCCAGCCAACTCAACTCCTAGGTCCAACTTGGCCTAGTTGACTCGCTGACCCATTTTCGTCCGTTTTACAACTATTTTCAGCATTCTGACACTCTCTGTATTAGTTTAAATATATATTCATATTATTTGGCATATTTTAATGTTATGAGTGTTTTATTTATTTATTTATTTCTTATTTTATTCATTTGTTATTTATGTATTTATTTATTCATTATTGGTTTATTTCTTGTTGTTTATGTGTTTGTTGTGTACAATGCATGCATGTATTAATTATTTATTATTACCGGTGATATAATTACTTATCAATGTTATCTTATTCAAGTTTAATTTATTTTATTTATTTTTTATTATTGATTTCTTTGTTAATTTGTGAGTTTATTTATTTATTCTCTCACACTCATGTTATTATTTATTAGTGCTTAGTCGTATATTCATATATTTGATGTTTATATTAATATTATTTATGATTAATTACTTTTAATTATTTATTCATTTATTTATTAATTTGTTTGATTAATTATGCATTTATTTATTTATTTACTTATTTAATTAATCGGATTTGTGCTATTGTTTACTTACGTTTAGTCGCATACTTATATTGTATATTTATGTTATCATTATTATTTATGATTAGGGTATTATTTAGTTTCATGTAATTTATTATTATTTTATTTTATTTATTTATTCATTTGTTTATTTATTTATTTATTTTTATTTATTGGTTATTTATTCCTTGTCATATCTCGATTTGCACGTCATGTTTGTTTCTTGATTCATTGGTTTTGTTAATTGTTTGAGTATTGTTATTGCTAGTCCTTTGCTTTGTAGTGGTTTCCGATGTAAGTTTCGGAGTCCGAGCTCACTCTAGATGCGCCGATACATTTGGAGCTTGGACCTCAGGTATGTTAGGGCTCTTCTCAGCTTTTTCACTCTACTTTATTGTTGATTTAATTTCCAAATCATAGGACATGTTAAATGGTTATTTTATTAGAACCTACTTAACACAGGTCATCTAGACGTATTTTGCTTCTGAAAGACGAGATCGCTTGTGTTATTTTTGAACTTGGTTCCACCTCATGTTGCCTTTGGGCCTACTTATATGATTTCTTTCTCAGACCTATATATATTGTAATCGAATTTCAATGAGCCAAGAGTTGGCAGACTTGACCTTGTGTATATTATGAGTGAGCACATACATAGGTCATAGCGGGCTCTAGTTTAGTGAGAGGGATATTCCATTTTTGAGGTATCCTGACATCTAATGAGGCGTGAAGTAGATGTGTAATATTGTGTACAGTGCATGCCTAGACTTGTGGCATCAGAGTGTACTGAAGGTGTGTGTGCTGATGGCGACTATCTGTGAGTACTCGGCCTTTGTGCTCTTAGCCAGATATTATATGGAGGTTTGGAGAGGGCTTAGGATATGTGTTTTTCCTCGAGAGTGGGACCTGTTATTGCCAAGATATGCATTTGTCAAGAGTGGCATAGCACCAGCTTAGTTTTAGATGTTATCGAGTCTGTAGCTTTATGACTCCTTAGTAGATGGCCTTTGAGTGTTCCCATTGAAATTATATAGTATTTTCCATCCTCGTAGAAATTAGGTTCCACTCACTAGTTTATACTTATAACACCTCATTTCAATTCACCCATGAACCAACCTATAAATGTTACGAGCCATCGAACCGTTCGCTAATCTACTTAATTCGGTTAAGCCAACCCGGATCTATCGTAGACATTTTAAGATGGTGATGCAACATGCAAAGCATGGATGTGATGCTTGGGTTCTGACGTTATACTACATGCATGATATGATATGCAAACAAGTATACAAACAAACAAAACAAATGAAAAGTTCAAAAGAAATATTTATTTTTAAAGCAAAATGGATAGAGTCACCCCTAATAATGCAATAAAGGCCACCTGATCAACAACAAGCAGTATATATATTTATCACAATAAACATCAAAACATAGTTCAAACATAGCATTTCTGTTACATTTGTAGTTATCCTTACTTTCTTTACCATGTGAGCTGACTCTAAACTCCATTGCTCACCAGTCCATTTTCCATTTTCTATTTTCATTCACATGAAAAATAATTACAACAATTCACAAAATATAATTTAAATTCCATCATCCAGACAATTCGACACACATCATCATCACCAATTACACCTGGCTGATACATGTGTGAGTTATTTCTGTGCTGCTCCTCTGCAGTCCCAACGGTGCTTATTTCTAGTAGTTCTCACCTACATATATAATAAAGAGACTTTAGTAATGAGTGTTATTGGTTCAGAGATAACAAATAACAAATTGACACAAGAGAACTGACCCTCCTCATGAATGAAAACATCATTACTCTTCCTCATAGAACTCTCACAAGGGCAATAATAGGAGTCATCGACTTCGCACAATAGCATCCCCTTTCTATCTCATCCTCATAGATTAGCCACTTTGAACTATTCCTTGCACGGGAAAATCATTCCCTTTCTCTTTCATCCCTCTGAGTCCTCTGTATCATTCTTAGCCCTGAGTACAGGGGCCGAGTATTCTCAAGCATGCGCCTTTAATACCCTTCAAAGACACAGGTCTAGACATGAGCTGCATAGTAGTACTCATAAACTTCCACACTTCTTCGTATTTGATGAACTCAAAAGTGGAGTTATCAAGATCCTTCGGGAATGGAATAGATGTTGACCAATTCCATAGCCCGCTTTGATGAACACACACCCTATCTCAAGACATGGCCATCTATTTTCCCTCATCTCACATCTCACTAAAAACACGAAAAACTACATGTATATATAGTCTTGGGTAGGCATTCAATACAATAGGCCTGAAGGCATTCTGAGATGGATCTGAGTTTCAAAAATAAACTCAAGGGATCTCATCCTCAAGGGTTATTAATCTGGAAGTCTCATACGACTAGATGGCTCCTATGGAGTGGGATATAATAAATCCACCACTTGACATGTCCGCTTACTTGTTAAAATAAAACACGACAAAGTAGAGAAGTCAAACCAGAAGTGAGTCATAAATAGGTTTGGTAAAAGCTCCAATCATGTCCATGGACCTAGGCGGCGAGTTCCTACTCTGTACCTACACATCAAATCTAAAAGCTAATGCCCGCTAACTAAATGATGCATCAAACTCATCACAGACATCATACTCATAATACACTTATCACCCATCAATAGTCAAACAATCATCAATGTAAAAATATTTGTAGCTTATCCTATTCGTACCTTTTTTACTATGTTTTTTCAAGTTACATTGCAGTCAATTAGCATACTTAGATTTAATTTACCTAATTCGATCACTAGCATTCATTAAACACAACTCAAATCAGACAAATACCATTTCATCCACCATTAGGCATTCCTCACATCAAACAATTAATCCTAACATGTCATGCTAACAATCATCAATTTGTAATAATTAACTCAGAAGTAATTATACTTTGCGTCGTCGGCAACAATCAATAGGGTTGCATGTCTCTAGACTCAAATTTGGCACTTGACAGTGTTTTATGTTCAATTGGGTCTTAGAGAATGAAATTGAGCAAATTTCTACAATTTTTGGCAAGATTTTTGTGACTGTTACTAGCGGCAGCGTGCTGGCAGAATGGTGGTGGAATGGGGTACCATTGGATTTGACTCGGTGAACCTGACGTGTCTACGGGGATAATAAGGTCTGCGACAGCAGCAGCTTGGTGGAAAATGGGAAAACGAGGCGACATGCGGTGGAACTGGGGATTTTCGGTAGGGAGGGCAAGGTCGAGTTCCACTTTGGTCGGGGAAGGTTGAGGGGTTCTTGGTTAAGGTGGCATGATCGTTGGACTGAGACGGCGGTGGTTCGCTGGCAGCAATTGGAGTATGGCAATGGTGCCCTAGCTAGGGGTCACCCAAGCAGCAGCCTTTGGGTTGTCTCGGCACCAGCACTCGGCGGTGGAGGGACAACGAGATCATCGGAATAAAGTCAGTGACTGTAATGACCCACCATGTTTCACGTTATGGTGGGCCTTGCTGGCTAAGTGTTACTCAAAATTTAACAAAACCAACCCTATAACGACCAGTCCTAACCAGACCGGGTGTTACTTAAATGGTTATATGAATAATATGAATGCCAATAAGTCTAGCATTTCTAACTCAAAAGAACTTATGTTTCAAATGACAATGTATGAAATAATTATCCCACAGTCTTGGACTGTTTCCCATAGCCACATTTATAACACAAGAAAAGTAAAAAGAGAAGTCCACTTATTATCTATTCACCACCTAAGTTGGTAGAAGAATCACCCCGTCATCTCTTAGTCTTTAGTTTCAGCTGCTAACTTGCGGAGGCAATTCCGTGTTAGTGATTAAACACTAAGCTGTATAATTAAATAAAACAAGTCCATAAACTCCCTATCATTATCTATAATATTGGCCGTTGTGACCATTCCAACATGTCCATTTATTAGCTGATGGTTTAGCCCACCATGTCCATTAGTTGGCTGATGGGTCTGTCCACCATGGCCATCTATTGACTGATGGGTCAGTCCATCATATCCATTACCGGCTGGCGAGTCCAATCCGCCATGTCCGTCATCGGCAAGTAAGTCCAATCCACTATGTCTGTAATTTGCTGACGAGTCTAATCCGCCATGTCCAATTTATTGGCTGATGGGTCAGTTCATCATGTCCATTATTGGCTGGCGAGTCCAATCTGCCATGTTCATTATCAGCTGGTGAGTCCAATCCACCATGTCCGTAATTGGCTGGTGAGTCCAATCAGCCATGTCCAATTTATTGTATTATGGGCTGTCAGGTCCTTTTTGACATGGCCATTATTAGATTATGAAGGGCGTAGCCCGTGTCGGACTGAGTTAATTCCTTGACCCTGGTTGTGCTCAGTGCATGGTGGTCGAATCTAGGCTCAAGCTGACCAGGTTGTCCACAAGGGAAAATACAACATTTTAAATAATTATACGGACATGGATATTTCGAACTCGTAGCTGCGACAAATGATCCTAATCTGAACGAGGACATTAAATTATACATAAGTATAATTTTATTCGAGTAGAAATGCATGCAACTAAATGACTAATATATATATCACTATTAAATTTCCATAATATTTAATATTGAATTATTCATGTGATATAATCACTTAAATCGTACTTTACATTAATTATCTAGATCATAATTAACACTTAACAAATAATAAAATAATTATCAACTTATAACTAAATATTTAATTACTATTATTAGTATATTTCCTTTGAGATGATAATTACTTAACCACAATTTTGATAATTTAGTTTAGGGTTTTAAATCTTTAATCGTTATCATTACTCATAACAATTTAATTAAATAAGTTGTACGATTAAATTATTTAAAATAATTTGTATTATTCTAATTTAAAAATATTATTAATACAATTATTTTAAATTATTCGACTCAATAAAATTTCAAACTTTATTTATTTTTATTATGCTATTTAGGTTCGACGTTTGTGATTGTTACTCGACTATAGTTTAATAACCCATTTTCTACATTACCCACTCGTTATTAAAATAATCACTTTATTTACCTAATATTAAATTTAATATGATAAAGGTAAAATCTTTATTTTATTATTCACTTATAACTGTCCGATTTAATTTAATCACTTGTATTACGCCGATTAATTATCGACCGTTAATCATTACCGTATTTTTTTATTATTTATGTCTATGTCGATTTCGTCCAATCACTATTTAGTTTAGTAACTTTAACCCATAACCCATTAAAATAATTATTTTTAAAGATTTATTAAGTGTTCGTATTATTTTTAACTCAAGTCGGTATCGAGTCGACCAGTATTTATAGATTTGCCACCGTGAGCTTCTTCTTCTTCTCCTTCTTCCCGTCGACATTCTTCTCTGCACCAAAACCAGACCACGTCCTTCTTCTCCACCCCTTTTCTTGGCACCCAGACCCAGAATCACGTCCTCCCTCAACTTCAACCTTCTCAAGCAACCAATTGGAAGCTTATAAGTCCATGCTTTACAGCAGCTTCCCAAGTCGAACATGTCCTGTGCCATGGCGCGCGACTTCTGGCCAGCAGCACTGTTGGGGACGCAAGGCGACCTCCGTCCCACCAGCAGCACCACCAGGAACTCTTCCCTTCTCCCCGCACGATAACCCAACATCCCGGCCAAGCGCTGTGAGCATGCACGGCGTAAATCTTGGCTGACGGGCTGGTATGGACGCCAGAAAACACCCACAACGTTGTCCACCCTCCAAACCCCCATCCTAGACTCCTAAGACGCTAGAGACTGCAATTCTCATATCCTAACCGAACTGATTACATAGCATAGAACGTTGATGAAGCAACTGCAGAACAAAATGATCATGACTTGGTGAAACAGCAGCAAGTTTACATGACACCCATGAATGGAGGAAGTAGCAAAACTTTACATGATGATCATGAATTGATGAAGCAACAGAATTTAGCATAGTGATTAAGAAATGCATGAAAACTAAGATTAGGGAGATAGGAAAGTTACGCAAGCAAGGAAGATGCCGGCTCCGGTAAGGAAGAGGAGAAGAAGATGTGAGCGTAATGATGCCCCCTCACAATTTATAAAATGAAAAATGATGTCCCTTCACCAAAAATGGCTAGGGTATGTGAAAACACACCAACACCCATATTTTATTCATTTAACCGTGTAACTGAGTAAAGAATAAAATATTTAACCGGGTAGACTTAACCGGGTAGAGAATATAATATAATTAATATTAATTCTAACGTTCGATCCTTCCCTGCTCGAGTCAAATATATTAAAAAAAATTTTAATTTTTTTCTCCACAGTCTTTACAGTGACAAGACACGCTTTGGTGCTCGGGGCGGCACGACGATAGTAGACTTGCGTCGGGATGGTGTGTGAACTCGAGGCCTTCTCCGCGACATGGAGACCAGGTGACGGCCGTAAAGATGGGGGACGACTTGGCAACTTGTTGGAAGTGGCAAGTGGCGTCGATTGGCGGTGGTGCGGCGTCTGGAGGCGACATCGGTGACGTGAATCAGGGCGGTGTTAAGGGTTTTGGGGAGAAAAGCCGGGGTGATGTTTAGTGTTAATTTCATGAATAAAACTTGACTCTACTCTGACTTGAATCAAAAATATTAATTAACTTGTAATAAATCCTTAAAAAATCCATAAAAATAGGGGGAAATCCTATAAAATATAATACATACCATAACATCACAATGACATGCTCTATAACTAATAACCCACCCAAACTACCATATAACGTGTCCTAATGCTTTATTTAGCTTAAAAATAATTCTAAGATCCAATATATACAAAAAATTTACAGCATATTGTCATATACTGTAATAACTCGTTTCTCATCATCTTTCTAATATTATTATTATATACTCAGGTACACTTGACACTCATCGCTTCAAACTTACGGTTGACCTCAACTAAACACGCAGTTAATGAAATTGACTCGACTAGAATCGACGATAGAGCCGACTAGTTCGCTAATATAAAACTCTGACTCAAGTCACAGGTTTTATAGTACTAGTTATATTATGGGTCAGCGACACTTGTTGTTTATGTTTTTACTATTATATATGTAGGTCTTATGTTCCTGAATGTTGGGCCAGCTTTGGTGGAAGGACATATAGTTGCTACACACACTTGTGCTTAGCATGCCATTAGTTTTCTTTCGTGTGCTTGTTCATGTATTTATTCGATGTATTATGATGCATGCTCTAACCAACTTATGTATCATATCAGACATGCTACCAAGTCTCTATGAGACATTCACATTTTAGTTTTAGCAATTATTTAGATATACTTACTCCCTTATTTTATTAATTTGTATTTTGTTTTTACTACGTGTTGGATGTTCTCATGAAATGGCATTGCATGTAGCTCTTTATTAGGTTGTTGCACAAATCCATTCATCCTTTCTTGTTGAGTGTTGGTTGTGTATTTAGTGGTGTCTTCCTTTCTCGAGACCACAAGAGGGTTGCTTTGGTCTGTTTCTGATTCGAGTACTAAAGATTAATCAATTTAGGCTTGATTCGGCTCGATCGTAACAATTGTGATCCAGTTTATCGGTAAACTAGATTAGGGGTGTTACACTATTGTCCACTTTTAGTATGATGATGTAGAGATGTGGAGAGTTCTGTTTTCATGATGAAGTTTTTTGTTGATGATAAGTCATTCATTTGCTAGCTTGAAGATGTTTTTTAGTTATTCACAGACCGATAATCTTTGATTACTTATGTATGTTTTCTATATAGAGTGGTATTGCAAGTTTGACTAGAGAGATGCAAGGGTTAAAAAAGACTCATGGGGAGGGTAACTCACTTTCTTGGTTGTGGTTTGCTTATGTGATGTGAGGCCGGTGGGCTATGCAATGAAATTATTATGTATAGCTAGTGAGCCAATATAATTATCCATGTGAGATTAGTGGGCCATATAATGAAAATAATATTTTGGGCTAGTGAGCCAACTTGAATTTATATATGAGAGCCTTGGGCATTTTTTATCAAGAATTGTAGAGATGCCTATGTGTAATTGATTGAAATGATTATCTCTAAACTATGCTTGAGATATTTTGCATGCAATATACTCACAGGCATGTAGGTCTAACCATTTTGTACATGAATTCTCCAAATCCCGGTGTCCTAGAATAGAAGGTTAAATAAAATCTCAGGTACACTAAACCATATTACATGTGCAAGTAATTAGAACAAAGAAGAAACATGAGTTGGAAGATCTTCTGGGCTTTATTTTGCAGGTTGAAAGGCCCATTTTAAGACCAGACAAACCAACAACCTGAAGAATGTAAATTGTGTTGTAAATGATTTGTGATGTGCTGTGAATAAGGTGGAACACCTTCTAACTATTTCTGTGTGTTGAAATGAAATGAATGAAGTGTTTTTGGGGTTTTTTTATAATATGAAATATTCATAGGTTGTAAAATTTTTCCCATGTCCTAATTACAAAGGAGACACTACTAGATTTTTCTCAAGATTTAAAGTCTCCTTCATAATTTGGATTCATATAGGAGGTCCTATGTGCACGAGCCCAACTTTTGGAATCAGTGCATCCATTTGAGTGTTCACGTGTGTTTTGTTTGTGCATTAGATTCTCCCAAGCTTTCTGTCATTTGACACCTCGTGTTGTTAAGTCTATCATGTGGGTCGACATTTGATTTTAAATGTGCAAGTGCAGTAGTCCAAGGTTTAATACTTTGATTTGGTATGTGTTGTGAGCCGAATTGGTGTGTTACAATCCAATAAGTCCAAGAGAGATTTAGGGGTTTATTAAGAATTTTGGAATGCAAAGGTGTCTCAAAACAAATACCCGACTGCCCTATTTATAGCTTTAAAACCTCCTTCGAAAAATAGTAGCTGTTGGTTTTTAGTCTCAAAAGTTAGTTTCTTTTAACAGCTAATTTTGACAACTTTTTGAATAATCGGTTACCGAACAACTTAGAGAAGTGTCTGCCAATCTTACCATAACAACTCATTTAAACTAGGGGTAGTCTTCAATTTATCTTCGATTGCCAAAGTCTCACTTAAACTCCTCATATTCCACCAAACTTCTGATGAATGCTAATGTGAATTTTGGTTGTCGAAGTCTTCATAAAAACCACTCTTCCTATAGAAAGATCGGTTGGCCTAATAACCTCCAAAATTCTGCTGAAGTTCTCCATTTCAGCCCTAGAGTTTTCTCTTCTGACTTTCGGCTGCCAAACACTGCCAAAATATCTATCAAACTCTTCCTTTATATTTCTTAGGTGAAACCCTTCATGTTTCGGCTGCCAAAACTCCTGTCGTAGTTGTTGAACTTCTTGAGCTATCTCTTCCAACCTTAAGTATTGTTGATTTATATTCTTTTGAAGGTGTATAGACTCCTATAATTTTACTTTGAGAGTTTGAAACATTGTTACATCAAAACGAGGTTCAATATAATCTCTATTTCTTCATATATTGATAAATGTCCTAAAAGAGTCTCCTCGTGATCTCTACTTCAAAACTCAACCGGTTAGCTAAGGATGAACGCAACACGAGCCAGTCAAATACTATATCTACCTCTTTGTACCGCTTTCTCCTTCTTGGGCGCTTGGATCCCACATTTAAGTTCTTCATGGTCATGAGTTGATTTATATTAATGAACTTCCATCCCCTTGCAGGTCTTCGTGGCCATATATAGTCTAACTTTTTCATTTAATTTTATTTGGTGTGGTTCATGTCATGATTTGTAGACGTGCATACTTTTCACATTCGGGTCCATATACACAAGCAGCGAGATATTTTATATGAAGTTTCATACCCAGTTTTTTATTATTTTTGTAGATTAATTTTTACACAAAATTTGCTTGGACTGTTCCTATTTTTTATTTAGAGTAGTAGTTTATTTTTCTTTTTGCCCATATATAAAAGTAGTGAGGTATTTTATGTGAAGTTTCATCCCCAATCTTTATTATTTTTGCATATTAATTTCTACACTAAATTTGCTTCAAGTGCTGCTCCTATTTCTTATTTAATTATAGTAATATATTTTTCTTTTTGGTGTTGCAGTAAAAAAATATACATTGATTAAATAAATATCTATTCTATTATATATGTTTTTCACTGAATGAAACCTTACAATTTTTTCGTATAAATTGGAAAAGTGCATATTCTGCAAATCTCTTATTTAGGTGGCATAATTAATGTTTTATATAATTTTTGGCATTCAACAAAAATTGGCATTCAACAATGTTCGGCTTTCAACATGTAAAATAGACAGCCAAGTTTAATGTTGAAAGCCAATTTGGAAATATTTTGTAAATATAATTGGCATAATTAATATTTTGTATAACTTAATTTCAAATATTACTATTCTCTATTTATAATAATTTTTCGATAAATTTCAAGCTTGTCAGGTATATAGCGCAATTAATTGGCTAATATAATGACAAGTGCTCATGTAAGTGCCCATCCTAATTAATGCAAACCAACAATCATAGTTTATTTTTTTGAAAGTGATTGAATAAATTAAAAATCATAAACACCATCTTTATTAATATATTGAATTTTCTATGGTAACTATTGGATGCAGAATTAACCAATGATTATGGATCTTACATTCCGCAATTCTTGTAGAAAATTTTGTCTCCAAAAATTTTTCTATAGCTTATGAGCCTAATTTTTATCTAGACATACCCATATAGACCTCCATCATCTTAATGTTTCAAGCTAGTTCTAATACTACCAGGCTACTCAGCCCATTTAGTGCAATTAAACGAGGCTGGTTATTTTTTTGAAAATAGTTAATTAAGTTGAAGATTCTAAACATCATTCTCACTAATATATATATATATATATATATATTGAAATAATAGAGTGTGAACTTTTCTAAATATTAACTTTGTAAACCTGCATGATAGCTATTAATTTTACATCTAGCTATTTAAATTTAAGAGTTATGGTGGGTAGTTATTAGTAATTGTATAAATAACCACCTAATGTGAACTACTAAATGAAAAATCAATTATCCTGATCAAAGTTTACAAAGTTCACATTTAAAAAATAAATCACACTATCGTTTTTGTGTGTGCGTGTGTATATATACATATAACAATATACTAAATCTTTATCTTGATAAGTAATGGATGTAAAACTAATTAATAATAATTGAGGAATATTAGTATCTACTACCATTGATTGACGAATATCATTAACTTTAAAACCTAAGCACTTATTTAAATCATATGGATATAATTTTCTGATATACACAAAACACCTTCATCATCTGACCTTATTTGTAATCCAAGATCAATATTAAAAGCTTGCATATAAATATCAGCCGCACTTGATATTAATTATTTTCATAATAATTAGGGATCTTATAGTTTGAGAAATGGAATGGTGCCTCCAGGTTAAAACTATAAAACAAACCGTAAAAATGAGGAAAGCAAAAAAATATTAATCAACTGAATAGAAGGAAGAGCTGAATAGGCTTGGGGAAAAAAAAGGAAGTGCTGTACAATGATGAGTCCCACCGTTTACTGTTATTTTCGTTCTTCTTTTCTTTTTTTACAAGCAAAAGAGTCCAACTGGGGTTGGCTTTCCACGATGTCAAAGGGAGGAAACCGATCATGAAGGGGCGAGATGCGGAGGGACAAGTGTTTGGCTAAAATTTAACAACTTTATGGATTAACTGAAATCTGAATCCCCTTTGTCTTTGATGCGAGAGGCAATAATGTAAGAAGTCAGGGAGTCGAGGTGGGAACGGCTTTTGGCCTTCAATTGAGGGGACATATTGATAGAGTTGGGTAGAGACGATCCAGTTTGATCTTTCTTTGAAATATTTGCCACTGAATTTGATTGATCGATTAATTACCAATTACAAATATTAATAATAAGTGTGTAGATTGACAAGTGTTCGGCCTTCAATACGTGTGTAGATTTTTTTTGGTTGATTCAATGACCGATTGTGTCATTGACAAAAATTATTAATAATAAGATCAATAATATTTTAAAATTACTTACTATTTAAAATTAAAAAAAGGATTAAAGTTGATGGGCATGAACTTTAAGCATTAAGATATTTATTTATTCATTGATTTTGATTTTTATACTAGTGATATAAGAAAAACTAAGAAAAAAATACCATATTTAGATTTAGTAGTTACATGAGTGATATACTATATTTCTTTTGTGAGGAAAATGGCATGTTTTATGATCAGAGAAAGGATCAACTATTACACAAATATAGAATGAATAAAAAATCTTAATTAGATCGAATTAATTGATTCACGTGTTCAACCTAATTGAATGTGACGGAAAGATTTTAACTTTGTACAACCTATATTTTGCTTAAAAATTAATTTGGACTCTATTTTGTTAGTGTGAAAGAAATGAAAAAAATATATAAAATTTGTAACCGGTAAATCATAACAAAAATACGGATTTTTAACTAACAAGCTGTCTTCTTTTATAGTACTTTGTGGTAAAAAGTTTTATTTCTTTGAGTATTTCACTTAATAGATTAATTTTATAAAAAAACACAAAAAAGGAAAACATTTTTTGTGAAGAAATTTGACTACAATCAATTTAAATTTATATCGTAATTGACTTCATAAAAATATAATTAAATACATTATATATAACTTTTTATTATTTTTATATCAACTAAACAAAATCAAACTAAACATGACCACACATTACCTGAGGGATCGATGATATACACGAGAAGGGAAGACTGATGGATTCCTCTGATTCTATTGATTATATATTTGTTCGGGCGCGAGTTCGTCTGCTAGTGCGGGTTAGAGTGTTCCCGCGTCGGGTTGGAAGGGTTCGGTGGGACCGAGGCGCCCTTGCCGCGCAAAGAGACAGCGGGATGAGACTAAAGAGTCACAAGTATCCAATAACACTTAGACAATTCTTATGCACTCGGTGGGATGGCCATTTCGACACACACACTCGACAGGACTTCCCCAGCACTCGGCACGCAGGCTCGAGGCTGCTGGAATAGAACTGGATGGTTCAGTCACAGGTGGACAACGCTGCACCGACAGCTTACCGGGTGTGCCCAGCACTTGGCCCCGACCAAGGCTGGTTGCAGCCACACACCGGCAATCCCCCTTACCCGACACTACCTCACATCTCCACGCAGGGAGGCACTCACCCACACTTGATCACTTTTGATCTGATTTTGTTTTTTCCCTCACCACCAAATGAAGGTCCCTATTTATAGACTTTGGCTTGGACAATTAAGGCATGACCCAATGCTTGATCCTAGACGTTTATCAACACATCAACGAACCAGATTTCACCAAACACGTCACCAACTGGCTGGGTTAACCGTCATGATTGAGCCGAGGGGTGCGGTGACAAATTTGGACGAACAATATTCAACATTACTTTTCTCCTAATTACTTATCCAGATTAGAGCTTTTCACAAATTGGGATAAGAAGAGGCACATTTGTCACATTGGAAACAAAATCCATTTTTATTTCAGATCAAGACCCCCCTTTTTCATCTTATTTTCCCTTTGGGTTCGGGTTTAGAAGTTCTCGGGCCTTTTAAGGAGATATCGGCTTGGTCCTGGCTCAATATATTATGTTTGAAACAAACAAACTCATTTAATGGGTGATGACCATACTTCAATAGATCATGGTTGCATGAATCGAAATCGGAATCGGAATCGGTTTTCCAGGGAGTCGAAATCGGAATCGGTC
>JAURVB010000682.1:0-30271 GCA_033002965.1 Piper betle
TTTATTTTTGAGTACCACCTAGCCAGTTAGGCCCACAATATCGTGAAAATAGCGAGTCGTTACAACACGAGTAAAGATCAACATATACTTATAGTTAGTAAACATAAAAATATATTAATAAATATATAATAATTCAATAACTATAATATATAAACAGTTAATACTCATTAATCATGAATATTAATAATATCATAGTAATCAATACAATAATACATAATTAAATACAAATAAATAATAGACATACATGCATAATAAACAAATAGATATATATATATATATACATATATACATATTTAGTAAACATAAATAAGACTAATATTAATAAGTAAATATATCATTAATAATAATAAGTAATCATATAAACATTCATTATTATACTCAACAAATATACGAATAATAAGAAATGAATAATAATAATAATAATAAATAAATAAAAAAATAAAATAATAATTAAAGAAAATAATTATAACATCTCAAACATGCTAAATCATGTGAATATGCATCTAAACTAATATAGGGGTTCTCAAATTATCAAAAATGGTGTAAGAGGGGACGAAAACGATCCAAAAATAACTGAGCAAGGTCAACTGGTTGAACTAAACCGAGTTGGCCCAAGTCAACCTGACTCTTGGGTAAATAAACTGATAGGCTTAGTCGATTGGGCTGGTCTAGATTGATGGACATGGGCACAGGCTCGGATTGGCGGACTTGGGCACAACCAAGCAGACGTGAATGAGGCAAACGAACGAGAAAATGGGCCAGATTGTAAGGCACCGGTGCCCGTCGCTGGAAAATAGCGATGGCGGCATGGCGGAGACTGCCGCCAGTTGGGATCGACTGAGGGGAGGATAGGGAAGGTGATGGCAGTGGTGATCAGTAAGGTCCGGCTGTCAATGGCCGAGAAACGGCCAGAAAGTGGCAGTATCATCGTCGAGTGTGGCGACATAGCCGGCACCTATCGGAGCCACGGTGATAGTCATGGGTGGTCTAAAAGATCGGCCGTTGAGTAGGGAAACCATGTAGGTTGATGGTCGGTAGTGTCTGGCCAGAAAATGACTGAAAACAATAAAAAATGCTGTTGAGCAAGTGCGAGCCACCAATGGCGATCGCGGCCACGGCAGAGGTTGGTATCAGTCTCAAACGGAAGATCTTTGAGAGGGGAAGCTGTTGGGGTGGACAGCTTCACTGTTGGACACTTGCAGGCGCTGGAAAATGGCCTGCAAGGGTGGCGTCGGCAGAGGAAAACGATTCCAAAAACACTATCACCAGCGGTGACTATAACAGTGCTGATGGTGATGGTGGGTACGGACCGATAACTGGCCATAAGGTAGTCACGGTCGTACCACTCCGGTGGCTAGAGGAGGGCTGAGGTCTCTTTGGTAGTGAGCCAAAGTGGCCTCGGCGCTAAGGTGAAATACTCAAAATTGTGCGAAAGTCACTGAAAATCAAAGGAACAATGCTAGGGCTGACATGGATAGTTCAGATCTTGCCACCTGGCATGAACTGAACGTCCAACAATTCGTGGACTAGTGCGGCCCACCTATTGGTATATGCAATATACATATGGACCAAAAGCTTAGATTGAGACCGTTGAAAGCCAAAACTGACTTGAGTCCTAAAAATGACTCTATAGGTGGGAATCGAGGCAAGAAGGCTAAATGGTCATCAAACCCTGAACTCAATTGGGTGAAAATTTACGACTCAAATCAAGGTGGGCCCGTAGGGGCACAATCCGGTGATGCAAAAATCCCAATGATGCATGCAAATGAGATACCCTGAAAATTCCAAAGGGATACTAAATGTTGCGACAACATAAATCTAAGCCTAAAACCATGGCTAACTCATACCAATCATCTTTATACCTCGGTATACATTGATAATTCATTATCTGTTGTATCATAACTGAGACTATCATCGAATGTCTGGCATACTCAGCCTCCATAACTGGTCTAGCTCAAACTCGTTCAAACCAACTCAATACTGGCCCAAACCAGGCAAACTACGAGCGGGTCAAACCCTAACCCGAAGTTGGGGTTTTACACCCAATCCTCGTCATGGCCGCGATTGCAGCAGGCAATGTCGCCACACCTGACAGCTATTTTGCCACTTTCCGGCCTACCAGTGGTCAGAATCCGTTGATCACCATTGTCATCACCTCCGGTTTAATGTCGTCTATTGATTGCTACCGGCCATTATCCAAAATGAGGAGGAAGTAGAGCCGAGTTTGGCACCATTATCCAATGAATATGTAGCAAATCAACTTGCCATCACCTCATTCTTCATGTGGACTACAACAAAACCAAAGGAAAAACTGAAAATGATGACAATAGCTGAAGGAAAGGACAAATCGCGAGAACAAGATGACAGTGCGACTAAACACAAAAGTGAGCAAATAAGGGTAATGTAGAGGAACACTCTCTCAGCAAAAGGAAAGTTGTGAAGAAAAAGAAGGGAAGTAATGCTGCACCCCAATCAGAAAGTAAACCTAACAAAGGGCCATAACTAATTATCATTCAAGATAAGCCAATGCTTCAAGTAAAGAGGGGGGACAAGAATGTTCAAGAGTCAAACATCAAGCTGCCTATATGTAAAACCCGTGACTCGAGTCAAAGTTTTACATTAGTGAACTAGTCAGTTCAACTGTTAGTTCGAGTCGAGTCAGTTTCATGTACTGTGTGCTAAGCCAAGTACACCTGTGAGTTATGAACGATGTGGGTTAAGTGTACTTGAGTATATGATGATAACAATAAAAAGATAGTGAGAAATGAGTTATCAAAGTATATAAAAGTATTCAGTATATATTTTTTTATGTATTTCATCTTAGAATTATTTTTAAATCGAATAACACATTAGGACAAGTTATAATATAGTTTGGGTGGGTTATTAGTTATTGAACATGTCATTGTGGTGTTAGGATGTGTATTATATTTTATGGGATTTTTCGTTAATTTTTTGGCATTTTTTAGGATATATTAAGAGTTAGTTATTATTTTTAACTCGAGTCAGAGTAGAGTCAAGTTTTACTTACGATATCGCCACCGAACGATTTCTTTCCCCCTCACATTTTCTTGCCGAAACCCTTGACGCCACCCCTTGTGCTCATTGCCGACACCGCCGTCGACACTGCCCCGTTGCCATTTGACACCGCTGAGGCCTGTCGTAGTGCCCTGAGTGCCCCTGGCCTCCAAGATGAGAGGAAGCCTAGCCATTGCACAAAGCTCCCATCACTGATCCAACCACCGCTGCCAACCAGCCGCCCACAACCTTTGTAACGACGCGCCCGTTACGAGCCTATTATGTGTTTAAAATGTACAATATTTACCCATGTTTTTAATATGATTTTGTACTTCCCGGGTATAAACATTATTAATTAGGTGATATTTCTCATTTTATTGTAGTTAATTAATATTTTATGATATATGCTTAATTTTGGAGTTTCAAAGCAGAAAAAGATGAAACAAATTAATCTTTGGAATTGAAAGGCCATGGCCACCCTATGGCTACAATTTATGGTGTTGACAAAGTTCGATGAAGATGGATGTACATTATTTTGGCTGCATTTGAGTATGTCGAAGAGTTGGAAATTTGAATGGACAATATAATTAATTAGTCTACGTCGATTTGTGATATCCTCTTTGAATTCATGTATCTAATGGTCACCTCATCTTCTATATAAACTGGTGGTTATTTGTTTTTTGATAGTTTTAGTTTGTATAACTCTTTTCATTTCACAATGAAAAATAGTTTCTCTTTTATATTGTTTTCTATTTTTATTATGGAGTAGTCTTTTGTCTCGTTCTAGAGAAGAATGGAACTTAACATGGTTTACTTGAATTCGCTTCAATCTCTTACTCTTTTATTCAATTAGATTGTTTGAATTATCATGCTCTAAATGCTAAGAATAAATTGATCACCTATTTCTTAGATCATGAGGTTTAATTATATTTCGGGAGAAATTAATTAGATTAGTCGTTGTGGTTGGGAGATACACAACACCATATGCGATTGTAACACAAATCTTAATGCTTTATTTTGTTGATTAATCATTTATCACTGAAAGGTACAAATTGAGGCAAAATAATAGAAGCACGAAGGAGCGGGAGCCACCATGTCGTATAAATATCCTAAATCGACAATCTGATTGAATAAAAGATAAGAGTAAGATGTGATGATTAATTTCATGTAAAGGGAAATTTGACTTTAGAACAAATTTTATCATTATAACTCTTTGTTTAATTTAAAGTTATTACTTAGATTTATTGAAGTCAATTTTTTCTGTTTTGTTATTAATTTTATTTTCTTTAATTAAATTAGGGATATTCATATCTCTGTGGGACGATACTCAAATTTTTTATTATACTGATTGTTTCAGCCGTGTATACTTGCACGCCATTGAAATTATTCGAACAAGTTTTTGACGTCGTTGCTGGGGAGATCGAATTTTCTTAGTTAATTTAGGATTAGAATTTTGAGTATTTTTCTTTTCTTTCTAGATTTTAGTGTCTGATTTTCTTTTATTTTTTTAAAAAAGAGAAAAATGCAATATCATTGTCTTTTTCCTTATTATCATTTGTTTATGCATCGATTAATGCGGCCACCCTTGTTTTATTGTGATCCAGAGATGGAAAGAACTTTGAGAAATTTGCATGCCGCTGGAAGAATAGCACATGAAGCAATAGAAGAAGAAGCCATAGACCCACAACAACAACAATTGCCTCCACTTCCACCGATTGTAGCAGTAGCCAATGATGACAACAGGGCAATCCAAGATTGGGTTGTACCTCTTGCAAGAGGGTTACAACCTAGTTTTATTTCACCACCGGTGGATGCAACCCACTTTGAGCTTAAACCAGTTTTATTTAACATGTTACAAACTATAGGCCAATTTAGTGGATCGCTTACTGAAAATCTCAATCAGCATATCATTGATTTCCTATTGGTTTGCGAAATGTATAAGCAACCTGTTGTCTTACACAACGCACTCGGCCTTCGCTTGTTTCCATTCTCATTAATAGGAAGTGCGAAAGAGTGGTTTTCATCATTAGATTCAATTACTACAAGGGATGAATTGTTTGAAATTTTTTGTTAAAATAGTTTCCTCCTACTAAAACTGCTAGATTACATAACGAAAATTTATCTTTTATGCAGTTTGATGGTGAGTCTCTCTTTGAGGCATGGGAGAGATTTAAAGAATTGTTGAAAAAGTGTCCCAACCATGCTATAGAAAGATGGATGCAACTACAAACTTTCTATAACAGGTTGTTGGGGCAAACAAAGAACACAGTTGATGCGGCGACCAATGGATAGTTTCTTAGAAAGAACCCACATGATGCTTTTCAATTGCTAGAATTAATGGTTCCTAGCAACCACCATGCAACACAAGAAAGGAACCCAAGGAGGACTACCGAAGTTTTAGAATTAGATGCACTTACAGCTTTATCTGCTCAGTTTAGTGTGTTAGCTAATCAAGTTCAAAATCTTAATATGCAGGGACAGGTTAAGGCTATGGAGCCAAGGTGTAAATGGTGTGGACAAAGATCTTCTATAGGTCAATGTGTAGCAGATCAAGTTTACTATGTAGACAACTTTAATGGGAACAACAATCTTTATTCCAATACCTACAATGCAGGCTGGCGTAATTACCCCAACTCTTCATGGAATAATTCTCCACAATCGGCTGCTATCCCCAATAATCCACCACCACCATCACAGCATTCTCAACCTCCTTCACCTTCTTTTCTAACACAACAACTAGATTTGATCCAAATGTTCAATTCTATGCAACAAACTATACAACAATTCATGCAGAATCAACAACAACAACAACAGTTTATGCAACAAGTTATGGTGCAATTAAACAAGGAACCAAGTGAGCGACCCAAGGGTGTACTTCCAAGCCAACCAGAACAACCAAGGAAAGATGGTCAAGAGCATTGCAAAGCTGTAATGACCCAGAGTGGTATCACTTTATGAGAACCAGCTTAGTCCAATGAAGTAAAGGAAAAGGATGAAAAGCCAAACAACGAACATGAACCCAATACATTGGTTAGCTTACTCAGAAGCAAAGGGAAAGAGAAAGCTGAGGTACATATAGAAGAGGTAAAAATAAAGGTACCATTTCCTTCTCAATTGAGGAAACAAAGTGATGAAAAATATTTCAAAAAATTTCTTGATATATTTAAGAAATTACAAATTAACATACCTTTCACTGAAGCACTTGAACAAATGCCTAGTTATGTGAAATATATGAAGGATATTTTAGCAAAGAAAAGGAAAGTATATGACAATGAAGTTGTAGCCATGATAGAGGAATGCAGTGCTGTCCTCCAAAGAAAACTACCTCTTAAGATGAAAGACCCGGGCAAATTTGTGATTCCATGTTCAATTGGAGGAACTATTCATTGTAATGCTTTATGTGAGTTAGGTTCTAGCATTAATCTTATGCCTTTTTCTATTTTCAAAAGGCTAGGAATCCAGGATATTGCTCCGACCAACATCACACTCCAGTTGGTTGACCAATCATTGATATATCCTAAAGGAGTCATTGAAGGTGTTTTAATAAAGGTTGACAAGTTTATCTTTCCTGCAGATTTTGTGGTGCTTGAAATGGAAGGAAGGAATGATGATATACCACTCATTGTTGGGAGAGGTTTCTTAGCGACTAGGACAACACTGATCGACGTAGCTCCTCGAAAACTTACACTTAGGGTAAACAACGATTGTGTCACATATAGCATCTTTAAATCCATGAATTGCTGGATGAAACATATGATTGTTCTAGAATTGAACTATTTGATAAAATAATATACAAAGGGGATCAGTTGAGTGTTTCATTACATAAGGCCTTAAAGTCTCTTTGTGAAGAAGATACTGATGTGGAAGAGATGATTAAAGTATTAGATTCACAACCAATCTTTCCTAGGAGATTCAAAGTTGTGGAAACCTTAGATCTACCATTCCAAAGATTGCCGCCATCAGTTGAAGTACCACCTACTTTGGAGATTATCAAGATGGTCTGGTTGTAGACGTTAAACCAAGTGCTTCTTGGGAGGCAACCCAAGTGAATTCTTTTAAAAGTTTATATTTATTTGTTGATTTTTTTAATATTTCTTTTTATAGTGTAGCAAGGGTCAAGTCCAAATACATCATTCATGACAATCATCCACTGACATATTGGTTGAGGGAGTCCTCTTGCTCTTCTCTTTATTTTTCTAACATGGAGGACAATATTTAGTTTAAGTGTGGCGGGATGCCTCTTGATCCTCTACTGGTAAACACAAGATGATGCAATGGGCTTACACTGGTTTGAAAAAAAGAAAGCAGCAGGTAGCCAATGGAAAATTGGAAAATCAAAGCAAAGTTAATTCTTATATTGCGTCAACTTACTATTACATTTAAGGAAGTTTGTGTCATATTGTTACGGTGTTTGGGGATTTGTTGTATATGTATGTTAGGATTTTGAAAGGATTTTTAATGCTAGGGTGCATATTAGCCTTTGATTTTTCTATCTTGTTTATCCTATTTTTGGTCCCTAGCCGTTGACCCCATTACAACGTATAAAGACCTATTGATTCCATTGAATTGACATTGCCTATATTAGTGGAGATGGGAGCGATTGGTAAACATATTTAAGCATGTGCTTGATTGTATTCTATTAGTTGCATATGAGAATGATAAGCCAATGGATTATCTTACACACACACACACACACACACCAAGAGCCTTCTTTTGGGTGTGATTGATGAAATTGAATTTCTAATTTGACTGACATCTTGTTGCCTCTAGATAGTTTCATTATGAATCATATGAGAACATAATGGGGACTAAGTATTTTTGTGTAATAAAATTTTTTTGGTTATGATATTTTACTTGGACCCGCAAAAGTTTAAGTTTAGGGTGTGTTAAGTATTTAAAGTATACAATTTTTACCCATATTTTTGATAGGATTTTGTACGTCCTGGGTATCGACATTATTAATTAGGTGATATTTCTCATTTTATTCTAGTTAATTAATATTTTATGGGATAAGCTTAATTTTGGAGTTTTAATGCAGAAAAAGATGAAACAAATTAGGCTTTGGAATTGAAAGGTCATGGCCACCTTATGGCTACAAGTTATGGTGTTGACAAAGTTTGATGAAGATGGATGTACATTATTTTGGCTGCATTTGAGTATGTCCAGGAATTGGAAATTTAAATGGAGATCATAATTAATTAGTCTAATGACCATCTCATCTCCTATGTAAATGGTTGGTCATTTGTTGTTTAATATATCTTTCAACTTTTGGCTTAAAAGTAGTTTTAGTTTCTGTAACTCTTTTCTTTTCATAATGAGAAATCATATCTTTTTTATATTGTTTTATATTTTATTATGGAGTAGTCTTTTGTTTCATTCTACAAAATAATGAAACTTAACATGGTTTATTGAATTCGTTTCAACCTCTTACTCTTTTATTCAATTAGATTGTTTGAATTATCATGTTCTAAATGCTAAGAGTAGATTGATCGCCTATTTCTTAGATCATGAGGTTTAATTAGATTTCCGAAGAAATTAATTAGATTAGTCATTGATAATTCATCATACGGCGAATCTTTTGACTTGTTTGTCATTGTGGTCGAGAGATACACAACACCGTATGTGATTGTAAGGCAAATCTTAATGCGTTATTTTATTGATTAATCAATTATCATCGTGAGGTAGAAATTGAGGCAAAATAATAGAAGCATGAAGGAGCGGGAGCCATCATGTTGTATGATTATCCTAGATCGACAATCTCATGGAATAGAAGATAAGAGTAAGATGTGATGATGATTAATTTCATGTTAATAGAAATTTGACTTTAGAACTAATTTTATCATTATAAGTCTTTGTTTAATTTAAAGTTATTACTTAGATTTATTGAAGTTGATTTTTTCTGTTTTGTTATTAATTTAATTTTCTTTAATTAATTTAAGGAAATTCATCTCTTTGTGGAACGATACTCGAATTTATCATTATATTATTTGTTTCGACTGTCTATACTTACACGCCATTGAAATTATTTGAACAGAGCCACGAGCCAAGTGTTACTATATTAAACTAAGATTTCATCAATTAATTTTTCTATTAATTGTCTAGATTTTAAAAACCATGACATAAAATACAATATAATAAATACTCAAAATAATCTAAGCCCCATGAACCGAACCAAAATCCTTCTGCCACGGAAACAATCTAGAGAAAAGAATAGTCCAATAACAGAGTCCTCCAGCTGTCCTGACTCTACCCATCCTTCCATGCTGACACCTGCGGAGGCAATTCCGTGTTAGTAATAAAAAATTAAGTCAAATAATTACAAGAAACAATTAATATATTCCACAACATCTAAATTACAAATTTTAAGGGTGTTGTCCCGTGTCGGGACTCCCACATAGTAATTTTTATGGGTTATGCCCTGTGTCAGACTGAGTCAATTCATTGACCACTGTTGCGCTTGGTGCATGGTGGTCAAATGTTGGCTCAGGCCGACTAAGGCTCCCAAATAGGAATATATAATATTTTGAGTAATTATACGAATCTGGTATTGTGACGAAGAACTCGCAACTGTGACACATGATCGCAAAGCCTTCCCTTTGTGAGTCAAATGTGCTTACAAACTATCGAGAAGATGTTTCATTTAACATCAACAAAACTCTCATTTATATAGAAGAATATGTGTGGAATTTAAGAAGTCACTATATTAAACTTTATTAATATGCGTGGAATTAAAAAAGTACATAATCACCCATAATTATATTAATTTGTGTGATAACAAAAAGTCAAAAAATTGTGACTATTGAACTAATGCAAATGGGTCCCAATACAAAAAAATTAACAAATAAAACTTATTTAAAACTATTGTACCAGTACTCTAAAGGTTATAATTGATAACTTATGATATTAATTTTTAAGAATTAATTTAATTATATATTATTTATAGTTTGATCTAAGATTTAGAAAACCCTAAATAAAATAACCTAATTATTTTTTTCGAGGTTTTACAATCTCCCTAGATTTGGAATTTTCATGCTAAAAAATATAATATGGCATAAGGAGAAAAATTGGTTTTTTTTTCTTGATTTAAGCATTGCCACTCATATGAATAGCTAAAGTGGGGCAGATGTCCCATGACACGGTTATCCATATCACACAGGTGTCCCATACCACCCATACTACCTAGTTAACACCTCTAATTGTAAAGGCGTCCCATATACGCTCATTGGTTAAGTATCACGTGCACCTACTAGCATGACACATAAGTGGCACACCGTCCCATACTGGTGTTATGCTTTAACATACTTCTAGAATGTTCTCCAACTCAATAGAAGCTTTTTAATATGCTAAAGATATGTTTCCATGAATAAATTATCTACACGATACCTCAGGGTCTCATATCCTTCTAAAGGTTCCCTTTTAATTTGTCGTTGACTTAATACTCGTTCTAGATCTACAACTCGTCACTTGAATCCCCACTATGGAAATTTTTTTATTATTTTTTTATTTCTCAACTCTTCAAAACGCCCCCTCACTATTAATAATAATATTGGCATTACTTCATCTCTTTGTTCTTCCTTTTATTACCTTTATTTTATTTTTTAGAAAAAACGTACATAGTTGTGCATAATATATGATATAAAGCGTCCTATCAACTTCTTGCACATTATTTTTTTAATTATTTAACAATTATCCAAATTTTTGTATCATCTATTGATCATTGTTCTTTAGTGACTTACAAATTATTTGTACACCATACCGACAACATTTTTTTTAAGAAGAAATATCTTGAACTACGTAACATCCCAACCTCTCAACCTGGCACTTTTAACTATTGGCCTAGTCCAATCTTGTGTTTAGCATTCATTTCTAAACCTTGAGCAATCTCTAGGTTTTTAGGACATCATTGTATCCACAACAAATGAATTGGATGCCTCTAGTCCCTACACCCTTAGGAAGTTGTCAAAAGTGATTTTTTTTTAATACTAACTCCAATTGTTGACATTCACCTGCAACCCATTTTGTATACACCTATAATTACTTACCATCTAAAACAATAAAAACTAATTCTATAAAAGAAATTTACCCTTGAAACTGTGGACTCTTAGACTTTCAACGAGGTAAGAATTGATTTGCTTGGTTAAGTGGGAAACACAAGTCTGATACCACTTGTAACGACCCGCCCATTCTGAGCTACAAGCCAAGTATTACTATATGAAACTAAGTGTCTCATAAATTAATTTTTCTATTAATTGTCCAAATTTTAAAAGCCATGACATAAAATATAATATAATAAATGGTCAGAATAATATAAGCCCCATGAACCAAACCAAAATCTCATTGGCATGCAAACAATTTAGAGAAAAGAATAGTCCACTAATAAAGTCCTCTAGCTGTCCCAACTCTACCCATCCTTCCATGCTTGTACCTGCAGTGACAATTTCGCGTTAGTGATAAAAACACTAAGTCATATAATTACAAGAAACAATTAATATATTCCACAACATTTGAATTACATCTTTTAAGGGTGCTGCCTTGTGTTGGGTAGCCACCACATTTGCACTAGCCAAGCCAGTGCAAAGGGTACCCCATACTGCCACCATCCCACAAGTTAGCTGCCACTAACAACAGTCGCCGAAAAATGGCCAAAAAGCTGCTCAAAAACAGGATTCGATGGAATTCACCGGATCTTTTGCTGAACTCACTCAATCCAACCGAAATGAACTTTAGATGCCATCGAGAGCTGAATTTCAGGTCTGAGACGCGCGGTATTGTTAGCACAACATGGTAGCACAATCAAACCTAGCTGTTGCCGATTGCCGAAGACGCGAGGTATAATTACCTCTGATTTAATTATGTAAAATTGATTATTGTTAGCACAACATGGTAGGATTGATGAGTAGACATGCTAGATATTTTTATTGTAAATTAAAAAAATGAATTGCTTGATTGAAGTGTATTAAAATGGATGCTAAGGAACAAATTAGGTTAACTTATTAATTATCATAATCTAATGCAATGTAGCATAGGAAAACATATTTGTGATTGATGTATGATGTGTGTGTGTATGCTATAGGATATTTGATGCATCATTAAATTAGTGGGCATTAGCTTTTAGTTTGAGGTGTAGGTATTGAGTAGAAGCTTGCCGCCAAGGCATGTGGACACGACTGGAGCTTCTACCAGGTCTATGTAGCACTCGATCAGGATTTATTGTTTCATTCTATTGTGATTTGTTTTAACACGTAAGCAGATGTGTCGAGTGGTGGATTTATTATATCCCACTACACGTGGGCCATTTAGTCAATCGTATTTCCAGATTAATAACCCTTGAGGATGAGATCCCTTAAGTTTGTTTTCAAAACATAGTTCCAGCTCACGATGCCTTCAAGTCTATTCTATTGAAATCCCAACCCAGGCCTATGTATATATTGTTTTTCACATTTTCAGTGAGATGTGAGATGAGGTAAATCGATGGCCACATCTTGAGATATGGGGTGTGTTTGTCAAGGCAGGCTCTAGAATTGGTAAGTGTCCATTCCATTCCTGAGGGATCCTCATAACTCCACCTTTGAGTCCCTCAAACCAGGAGAAGTGTGGAACTTTACAGGTAATGCTATGCAGTGCATGTCTAGATTGTGATTTTAAAGGTTACTCGGCCTCTATCCTTAGGGATAGAGTAATACGAAGGATGTAGAGGCCTGAGAGGAAATAGAATGATTTTCCTCCGCAAAGGGATAGTTTATTGTTGGCAAGTGTAACGACCAGCCATTTTTTCACGATACTATGGGCCCAGCTGGCTAGGCGTTACTCGAAATTAAACCAAACCAACCCTGTAACAACCAAATTAAACCAAACCAACACTGTAATGACCCGCCCTAACCGGTGCGGGCATTACTCCACAGTCTTGGATCGTTTCCCAAAGCCACATGTATAACACAAGAAAATAAAAGGAAGTCCAATTTATTATCCATTCTCCTACCCTGAGTTCGTAAAAGAACCAGCAACCATACTTGTAATTTTCCTTAGGTGAGCTGAAATCAATCAATCTTGATTGGCCTACATACCCATGTCGGGATCAAGCTCAATGTAGTTCTACAGGCTCTCAGGTCATTCTGAGATTAAAAGTTTGTCTCCCAGTTCATTCTTAGATTAGGTGGTCTCCCAGGTCATTCTGAGATTAGTCATTTTTGGCTATCAAGTCCATTCTGACATATCCATTTTTGGCTGTCAGGTCCATTCTGACATATCCATTTTTGGCTGTCAGGTCCATTCTAATATATCCATTTTTGGTTGTCAGGTCCATTCTTACATATCCATTATTGGCTGTCAGGTCTATTCTAACATATCCATTATTGGCTGTCAGGTCCATTCTGACATATCCATTTTTGGCTGTCAGGTCCATTCTGACCTATCCATTAACAAAACACAAAACAAACACCCGACCGCAAAGACTTGCAGCAGTTCATACCAAGCAGTCGACAGGAAACCCATGCATAAGATGCTAGGGATCTAGCAACTTAACAAAGGCGTCTCCAACAAAACTTTGTATGCAAGAATCCAAATGGAAACAAATAAGATGAGGAATGAAATACTCACACAGTAATGGGGAGGTCGTCTGGGACAGAGATGATGGATGAAATAACCCCTCCTCCCGCATATATATACACTTCAACGAGCCCCTTCATTAAATTCTCACACCCCATCATCCATTGGTATTTCCTAGGTTCAACGAGCCCCTTCATTAAATTCTCACACCCCATCATCCATTCATGAATAGGTATTTTCTAGGTGACCTTAAGTCGAACCATGACCGGTCGACTTGATGACCAACCATATCGGTTCATCAATATTTATTTCATAATATTTAGGTTTGAGTCTAGTAATAAAAATTATTGTTTTTACAGTCTCCCCAACTTGGGGATATTTCGTCCCCAAAATATTATAACAACAAGATGATAAGCACCTGATACATCAAACCATCAAGGTTCATTCATACATTCTTGTTTCCGTTTTGACTAAGGTTTATTAGCAAAGAACTTTGCTAATTAATAACATAACACAGTGGAAAAAGATAATTACTGGACTTTCCAACAAGGAACTTGAGTCATAAAATGTTAGCATGTGGGAAAGCGTTCTCTGATACCACCTGTAACAACCCACCATTTTTTAATAATACTATAGGCCTAAATGGCTAAGCGTTACTCGAAATTAAACCAAACCAACCCTGGAATGACCAGCCCTAACCGGTCCGGGCGTTACTCCACAGTCTTGGATCGTTTCCCAAAGCCACATGTATAACACAAGAAAATAAAAGGAAGTCCAATTTATTATCCATTCTCCTACCCTGAGTTCGTAAAAGAACCACCAACCATAATTGTAATTTTTCCTTAGGTGAGCTGAAATCAATCAATCTTGATTAGCCTACATACCCATGTCGGGATCAAGCTCAATGTAGTTCTACAGGCTCTCAGGTCATTCTGAGATTAAAAGTTTGTCTCCCAGTTCATTCTGAGATTAGGTGGTCTCCCAGGTCATTCTGAGATTAGTCATTATTGGCTGTCAGGTCCATTCTGACATATCTATTTTTGGCTGTCAGGTCCATTCTGACATATCCATTTTTGGCTGTCAGGTCCATTCTGACATATCCATTATTGGCTGTCAGGTCCATTCTGACATATCCATTTTTGGCTATCAGGTCCATTCTGACATGTCCATTATTGGCTGTCAGGTCCATTCTGACATATCCATTATTGGCTGTCAGGTCCATTCTGACATATCCATTATTGGCTGTCAGGTCTATTCTGACATATCCATTTTTGGCTGTCAGGTCCATTCTGACATATCCATTTTTAGCTATCAGGTCCATTCTGACATATCCATTTTTGGCTGTCAGGTCCATTCTGACATATCCATTAACAAAACACAAAACAAACACCCGACCCCAAAGACTCGCAGCAGTTCATACCAAGCAGTCGACAGGAAACCCATGCATAAGACGCTAGGGATCTAGCAACTTAACAAAGGCGTCTCCAACAAAACTTTGCATGCAAGAATCCAAATGGAAACAAATAAGATGAGGGATGAAATACTCACACAGTAATGGGGAGGTCGTCTGGGACGGAGATGAGGGATGAAATACCCCCTCCTCCTGCATATATACACTTCAACGAGCCCTTCATAAATTCTCACCCCCTTCACGAGCCCTTCATTAAATCTCACACCCCATCATCCATTGGTATTTCCTAGGTTCAACGAGCCCGTTCATTAAATTCTCACACCCCATCATCCATTCATGAATAGGTATTTTCTAGGTGACCTTAAGTCGAATCATGACCGGTCGACTTGATAACCAACCATATCGGTTCATCTATATTTATTTCATAATATTTAGGTTCGAGTCTTGTAATAAAAATCATGGTTTTTACAATCTCCCCAACTTAGAGATATTTCGTCCTCGAAATATTATAACAGCAAGATGATAAGCATTATTAATTATATCTTCGGAATCTCAGGCTGCTCCTGTTGTTGCTTCGGAGGCTGACGACAGTCTTTTATCATGTGTCCCGTCCTGCTGCAATTGTAGCACCGACGGGGCTCGTTGCATTGCCCGGAATGCATCTTGGTGCAATTTTTACATCGTCTATACAGAATCTCCTCAAACTTCCTTTTGAGGTTTCCATCTACGTTCCCTTGGTAGTTCTGCTGCTGTTGTTCTGCGGACCCATTTGAGCTACCCCCATGGTTGGCATTCTTGTGTTGCGTGGTAGTCTTCCCTTGTTTCTGTGGACGATCATGCTCAAATACCAACTCATGAGTCGTGGCTGCATCGATCACCTCGGTTATAGTGCCCCTTGATGCCGTAGCAACCCTACTCCTCAATTCAGGTGTCAACCCCCAGAAGAATTTATCCACCCTAGCCTTGTCAGATGCCAGAATCCCAGGTGCAAAGCGTTCCAACTGCAAGAATTTCTTGGCATATTCCCAGACCGAATCATCCTTCTGAGCTAGGTTGGCGAACTCCAGTGCTTTCTTTTGGACAACGGGCTCTGGAAAATATTGTCCATTGAAAACGGCCACAAACTCCGCCCACGTGATGGAAGAAATCTCACGTCGATGGAATGTAGTGTTTTCCATGGATTTCCACCAGTAAGATGCTTCCTCCTAAAGCATGCATGTTGCCAACCTCACTTGGTGGCGGTGTGGCACAGATAGAGCCCTAAAAGCTTTTTCGGTAATGTCTATCCAGCTTTCGGCTTTCATTGGATCAGTTCCTCCAATGAATACCTCAGCTCCATTCTTCCGGAACTTTTCCACAGTGTAGCGGTCACTGTCCTCAACAGCTGGTGGCACCATTTGTCGGACTACCGGTGGCACTGGGTTTGGTAGCTCCCCTCGTTTGCCCGGGTCAGCTAACCCTGCCCGCCCTTGGGCACTTCCCTGACCACCATCCGGGGTGATCCTGGGATCCGCTTCTGAGTTTGAGGCTCCATTCCCTGTTACCACTCCGGTAGCTGCTGAACAATATTCTGAATCACAGAATTTGTATTTTCTGAAGCCTGCGCTAGTCCCTGTATGGCCATTAGGATCTGGGCCAATACATTCTCTGTGTTCGGACTTGATGGGGTAGATCGGGTAGTCTGTCTACGAGTGCCTGCCATCTGAAACATCGAACCATCATGGTTCATTTATACATTCTTGTTTCAGTTTTGACCTAGGTTTATTAGCGAAGAACTTTGTTAATTAATAACATAACACAGTGGAAAAAGATAATTACTGGACTTTTCAACAAGGTACTTGAGTCATAAAATGTGAACTTGTGGGAAACCGTGCTCTGATACCACCTGTAACGACCCGCCATTTTTTTCACAATACTATGGGCCCAGCTGGCTAGGCGTTACTCGAAATTAAACCAAACCAACCCTGTAACGACCAAATTAAACCAAACCAACCCTATAACGACCAGCCCTAACCGGTCCGGGCGTTACTCCACAGTCTTGGATCGTTTCCCAAAGCCACATGTATAACACAAGAAAATAAAAGGAAGTCCAATTTATTATCCATTCTCCTACCCTGAGTTCGTAAAAGAACCACCAACCATACTTGTAATTTTTCCTTAGGTGAGCTGAAATCAATCAATCTTGATTAGCCTACATACCCATGTCGGGATCAAGCTCAATGTAGTTCTACAGGCTCTCAGGTCATTCTGAGATTAAAAGTTTGTCTCCCAGTTCATTCTGAGATTAGGTGGTCTCCCAGGTCATTCTGAGATTAGTCATTATTGGCTGTCAGGTCCATTCTGACATATCCATTATTAGCTGTCAGGTCCATTCTAACATATCCATTTTTGGTTGTCAGGTCCAATTCTGACATATCCATTATTGGTTGTTAGGTCCATTCTGACATATCCATTTTTGGCTATCAGGTCCATTCTAACATATCTATTATTGGCTGTCAGGTCCATTCTGACATATCCATTTTTGGCTATCAGGTCCATTCTGACATATCCATTTTTGGCTGTCAGGTCCATTCTGACATATCCATTTTTGGCTGTCAGGTCCATTCTGACATATCCATTAACAAAACACAAAACAAACACCCGACCCCAAAGACTCGCAGCAGTTCATACCAAGCAGTCGACAGGAAACCCATGCATAAGACGCTAGGGATCTAGCAACTTAACAAAGGCGTCTCCAACAAAACTTTGCATGCAAGAATCCAAATAGAAACAAATAAGATGAGGGATGAAATACTCACACAGTAATGGGGAGGTCATCTGGGACGGAGATGAGGGATGAAATACCCCCTCCTCCTGCATATATATACACTTCAACGAGCCCCTTCATTAAATTCTCACACCCCATCATCCATTGGTATTTCCTAGGTTCAACGAGCCCCTTCATTAAATTCTCACACCCCATCATCCATTCATGAATAGGTATTTTCTAGGTGACCTTAAGTTGAATCATGACCGGTCGACTTGATAACCAACCATATCGGTTCATCTATATTTATTTCATAATATTTAGGTTCGAGTCTTGTAATAAAAATCATGGTTTTTACACGAAGGAAAGAGAATGAGATGGAAAGAGGACGCTGTCATGTGAGGTCAACGGCTCACAATACTTTCCTTATGAGAGTTCTTGATGAAGAATAATGAAGTTTTTATTCAACATGAGGTTCAGGTCTCTTGTGTCAGTTAGTTATTAGTAATTTCTGCATCGGTAACACTCGTTACTGTCTTCCTTTTACTATATATGTAGGTCAGAACAGCGAAGGATGAGCACTATTGGGATTGGGGAGCTGCATTAAAATTGCGCACCTATACTTGCCGAGTATATGTTATGATGATTATGTGTATTGAAGTGTGTAGATGGAATTGATATGCTATTTTATTAGATTGCTATAAATATGTTGCAAGTGAATGAAAATGGAAAGTGGAAAATGATCAGGGTAAGCTACGAAGAGAGGATAACTAATATGGGAAGAAAATACTGAGTTGGACTATTTTTTAGTTTTTATTATTACAAATATATATTGACGTTGACATGGTGACTCCTATTTCACTTTTAGGGGATATTCTGTCAATTTTGTTTTAAAAATTAATTATTTTCTTTAAACATTTCATTTGTTTGGTTTGTTTGTTTACTTGTTTGCATATCATAGCATGCAAGCATCCCATCCATTCTTTGAATATTGCATCGCCATCTTTACAGGCTGAGGGTAGATCAGGGTCGGCTGAACCAAATAAAGTAGATTAGAGAACGGTTCGGTTGCCGATAACATTTTTGGGTTGGTTCACAGGTGAATCAAAACGGGGTGTTACTGATATGGTATTAGAGCTAACATTTGGTTGATTAAGATGGTAGATGCATTATAGATTACATGTGTGCAAAAGCTGCTCTGAGCTGTACTGATAGGTATTTTGCAGTCTTAATGTTTTTTGTTTGTAGATTTTCTGACTAAATAGTGGTGTGGTAGGGTGATCAGATTAGAGTAGGGAGTACTTGCAGGATGCTGAACAAGACTCATAGACGCAGATCAAGGCCCCATCCCCTCTATTTCTCAAATAAGAGAGTCCCAACCATAGTCACAGTTACATAGCCTCTAGTCAATTGAGGACCACAGTGCCACCAAAAGAGGCCAGTGTGCCATTTTCAGTTAGTCAACGCAGTGAGGGCAGTAACCAAAAGGCATGCAACGATTGCCAAGTTAGCTGAAGTTGAAATATAGATGTTGCAAAACCAAGAGGAATTCATGAGAGAGCTCAAGCAGATAGCACTTTCAGTGACCAGTGCTGAGAAAAGACCAGCAGTGGATAAAGAGGCACAAGGAGAGCCGCTTAGTTCCCATGGGCCCTCCGCCACCACCTCCACTGCTACAATAGAGCGCAGTCCAACAATGGCTCCTCAGTTTGTCCCATTTCAAGCGAGAATGAAGCCAAATGTTAGTGGACCCGCCTATAGTAGCTAGTGGGTAGAATATAGGTGGAAGTGGAGCTACAAAATGTGACAATGTAAAGAATGGAAAAAAAATATTCAATTCAGTCGGGGAAGGATCGAACATTGGATTAGTACTATTAATATATTATTATTATATTTTATTCTCTGCCCGTTTAAATGAAATACAGGTGTTGTGGTGTAACGACCCCGGCCCAAAGTGCAACGTAATGGGCCTAAGTCATTCTTTAAAATGGTTAACCCAAGTTAAACATTTACAGTCCATTCCCTAGTCCAACCCACCATCTAACACGTAACCAGGTTGCTCTGATACCACCTGTAATGACCCGGCTCAAAGTGCAGCATAATGGGCCTAAGTTATTTCTTTGAAATGGTTAACCTAAGTTAAAGATCTATAGTCCATTCCCACTTATAAACAGGATCTTCTCCCAGTAGGTATTTGATGTGGGACTAAGTTGAGGGATCTCACAATCCACCCACCTTAGGAAATTTCGTCCCGAAATGCTTATGCTTGGTCCGTTGCTAGCCCCAGCCCACAACCTTTCTGGCCATATCCGGCAGCTTAGCCGACGTCCCTAGTCCCGCCCGCTGCTAGCTCCAGCCCACGACTTTCGGCCTATGACCGTCAGCCTAGCAACGTCACTATTCCATCCACCATCGAACACGGAACCGGGTTGCTCTGATACCACCTGTAATGACCCGGCCCAAGAGTGCAACGTAATGGGCCTAAGTCATTTCTTTAAAATGGTTAACCCAAGTTAAAGATATATAATCCATTCCCACTTATAAACAGGATCTTCTCTAGTAGGTATTAGATGTGGGACTAAGTTGAGGGATCTCACATGTGGTGTTTTCTCATACCCCAGCCGTCATTTTCATTTTATTTCGAGAGGGGGCGTCTTCCTCACCCTAGCTGCCTACTTCCCAATTTCCTCTCCTTTTACTCTCTTCTCTTGGTGGCATTCATACACCTCGTCTTCATGTCCTGTTGGGTATGTTTACTTTGTCATTCGTTTGCTCATTTTATAGTTGTTGTTTTGTTTTCCGGTAAGCATGCATTTCATGATCCCCATGCAAATTTCTGTTGTTTCATCAATTCATGACCGCCTTGCTATTGCTGTTGTTTTATCAACGTTCTATGCTATGTATGTAAAGACTATGGGAAATAATAATAATAATAATAATAATAATAATAATAAGACACGGACGCAATCTAGGAAGGACCGAACGTGTTATATTCTTTACCTTGTTAATTCTACCTGGTTAATTATTTACCCGGTTACCCGGTTAAGTGAAATACGGGTGTTTTCACATACCCTAGCCGTCATTTCATTTTATTTTATGAAGGACGTCCTCCAACCCAGCCTTCATTCTCATTTTCTTCTCCTCTTCCTTACCGGTGTGGCTTCTTCCTTGCTTGGGTAACTTTCCTATCTCCCAAATCTTAGTTTTCATGCATTTCTTAATCACCATGCTAATTTCTGTTGCTTCATCAATTCATGATCATCATGTAAAGTTCTGCTACTTCCTCCATTCATGGGCGTCATGTAAACTTGTTGTTGTTTCACCAGTTCATGATCGTTTTGTTATGCTGTTGCTTTATCAACGTCCTATGCTGTGTAATTGGTTGGGTTCGGATAAGGGAATTGCAGTCTTTAGCATCTTAGAAGTTCTAGGATGGGGTTTGGATGGTGGACAACGCTGTGGGTGAGTTCAAATGTCCGTACCAGTCAGTCGGCCAAGATTCACGCCGTGCATGCTCACAGAGCTTGGCCGGGATGTTGGGTTGTCGTGCGGGGAGAAGGGAAGAGTTCCTGGTGGTGGTGCTGGCCGGACGGAGGTCGCCTTGCATCCCCGACGGTGCTGCTGGCCAGGAGTCACGTGGCATGGTGCAGGACAAGCTCGACTTGGGTAGTTACTGTAAAGCATAGACTTTAGGCTTCCAATTGATTGTTGGAGAAGGTTAAAGTTGATGGAGGATGTGATTCTGGTTTTGGGTGCTAAGATAAGGGTTGGAGAAGAAGGAAATGGGCTGCTTTTGGGTGCAAGATGAAGGTGGAGAAGAGAAGAACGTTGGGGAAGAAGAAGATGGCAAATCTGTAAATATGGGTTGACTCGATATCGACTTGAGTTAAAAATAATATAAACTCGTAATCAATCTTTAAAAATAATTATTTTAATGGGTTATGGGTTAAAGTTACTAAACAAATTAATTATTCGACAAAATCAAGATGGACATAAGAAATAAAAAAACGGTAATGATAAACGGTGGATAATTAATTTTCGTAATACAAACGATTAAATTAAATCGGAGGATTATAAGTAATTAAAAAATAAAGATTTTACCTTTACCATATTAAATTTAATATTAGGTAAATAAAGTGATTATGTTAATAAAGGGTCAGTAATATAGAAAATAGGTTATTAAACTATAATCTGGTAAAAATTGTAAGCATCAAACCTAAATAGCATAATGAAAATAAAGAAAGTTCGAACCTTTATTTAGTTGAATAATTTAAAATAATTGTATTAGTAATATCTTTGAATTAGAATATGCAAATTAATTTAATTAATTTAATCGAACGACTTAATCAATTAAATTTCTATTAATAATGATAGTGACTAAAAATATATATAACCGTAAACTAAATCATCAAGACTGTGTTTAAGTAATTATCATCTCAAAGGAAAATGTACTAATAATAGTAATTAAATATTTGGTTATCAATTAATAATTATTTTATAAATTGTTAAGTATTCATTTTGATTTGAATAATTAATTTAAAATGTAAAGTAGAGCTTAAATGATTATGTCACATGAATAATTCATTATCTCACTAGATTTGTTGAGAATTTAATATTTAATATTTTTGAATGGTTGCATACTTATGTTGTCAAATTTTAATAATGATATATATATTATGCATTTAGTTGCATGCATTTCTACCTGAATAAAATTATACTTATGTTTCAGATTAGGATCGTTGGTCACAGCTACGGGTTCACTTATGAACTATCCAGGTCCGTGTAATTATTTGAAATGTTGTATTTTTCCTTGTTGGCAGCCCTGGTCGGCCTGAGCCCAGATTCGACCACCATGCACCGAGTGCAACCGGGGTCAAGGAGTTGACACAATTCGATACGGGGCCACACCCTTAAAATTACTATATGGGAGTCTTGGTCGACTTGAGTATCTGACCACCATGCACTGGAATGCAACCAGGGTTGACTCAATTCGGCACAAGGCAGCACCCTCTTAAAGATTGAACACCTGTCCCCATGCCGAAAGGGGCAACAGGGTGCAATGGCGCAAAACAGCTCATTATGCACTTGTCATACCGAGAGGGTGAGTCAATGGCAAACATCGGTAACTACAGGCCATGGGCCACGTAGCGTGTGCGCGCATGCATGGGATTGTAGCAGGATGGGGTGGCCACCCCTCCTAGCATATAATGAGCTCGGCATAGGCTCATACAACTAAAAGACTCTTGAAATGATAATGGGGATTTTATTGACTTGTTTCATTTAATTATGTGGCTTAGTGGTTTTATCACTAACGCGGAATTGCCTCCGCATGTGAGCAGCTTTGGACTGAAGAATAAAAGTAACTCAGGTTGGTGATTTAATAATAAAAATTGGTCTTCCTTATTATTCACTTATGCTATAAATGTGGCTATGGGAAACAGTCTGAGACTGTGGGACGGTTATTTAATATATTGTCATATGCTATCAGAACATGATTTCTTTTTATGAGTTATAAACTACCAAACTTATTTGCAGTATTACGATTCATGTTCTGGAATGTTATGTTTACAATAAATTATATTTTTAAGTAACACTCGGTCCAGTTCGGGTGGGTCGTTACAGTGTAATTGTTTGGGTTTAGTATAATTGAGCTGCAGTCCCTAGCGTCTTATGATTTTTATGCATGGGATACTGGGCAACATTGTCCAGGATTCCTTTGGTGCTTGTCAAGTTAGGCATCCATACCAGTTCGTCAGCCAAGGCTTACGCTGTGCATGCTTACAGCGCTTGCCTTGACGTGTGGGTTGCCGTGCGAGGAGAAGGGAAGTGCTCCCGGCGGTGTTGCTGGCCAGGCGTCGTGCGCCTTGGTGCAGGAGGGGTTGCCTTGGATAGCTGCGGTAAAGCACAAAGTTGAGGGTTCGTCGCTTGCTGATTTTATCTTGTTGTTGACGCTGCGTTGGGATGCTCAATAAGGCTGATCAATTGGATTGTTGAGGAAGCAGTTGATGAAGGACCTGATCTGGTTTTGGTGCCAAGGTAAGGGTTGGAGAAGAGAAGGGCATCGGGGAAGAAGAAAATGGCAAACTTGTAAATATTACTTGACTCGCCCGGCTTGAGTTAAAAATAATACTAACTCGTAATAAATCCTTAAAAAAATTATTATTCTAATGGTTATGGGTTACAATTGTTAAACTAATTAATTTTAGTACAAAATCGCCATGAGTAATAAAACTACTGTAATGACCCGCCCGAACCGCACCAGGTGTTACTTAAAAATATAGTTAATGTAAATATAACATTCCAGAACATGAATTTAAATACAGCAAATAAGTCACGCAACATATAATATAAATCATAACAATAAATCATGTTCTCATTAATATAAAATAACTGTCCCACAGTCTCGGACCGTTTCCCATAGCCATATTTATAACACAAGAGAATAATAAGGAAGTCCAATTTTATTATCAATTCACCATACCTAGGTTGATAAAAGAACCACCAACCACACTTCTATTCTTCAGTTCAATGCTGCTCACGCTGCGGAGGCAATTCCGCGTTAGTGATAAAACCACTAAGCCGCATAATTAAATGAAACAAGTCAATATAATCCCTATTATCATTTCACTCATTTTTATTATTATTATTATACAAGTCTTTAGTAATTATCTTTCAGGTCATTCTGAGATTAGTAATTTGTCTCTCAGGTCATTCTGAGATTCGTAAAAGTCGTCTCCCAACACATTTTGCGATTAGGTGGTCTCCCAATTCATTCTGAGATTAGTCATGGTCTCCCAGTTCATTCTGAGATTAGAAATTGTCTCCCAGCTCATTCTGAGATTAGGTGGTCTCCCAATTCATTTTGAGATTAGTCATGGTCTCCTAGTTCATTCTGAGATTAGAAATTGTCTCCCAGCTCATTTTTAGATTAGTGCCAACAAGGCTACCGGTTTGGGAAAATACAACATTTCATATAGTTATACTAGTTTGGGGAAATACAACATTTTATATGATTATACTAGTTTGGGAAAATACAACATTTCAAATAATTATACGGACACACATAGTAATTTTACAGGTGCGGCCCTGTGTCGGACTGAGTCAATTCCTTGACCCTGATTGCATTACAGCGCATGGTGGTCGAATCTGGACTCAGGTCGACCAGGGCTGCCAATAAGGGAAAGTACAACATTTCAAATGATTATACGAACTTGGATATTTCAAACTCGCAGCTGCGACCAACGATCCTAATCTGAACGAGAACATAAAATTATACAGTAGTATAATTTTATTCGAGTAGGAATGCATGCAGCTAAATATCTTTTATATATATATATATATATATATATATCATTTAAAAATATTAAATATTAAATTATCAACAAATCTAGTGAGATAATTAATTATTCATGTGACATAATTATTTAAGACCTACTTTACATTTTAAATTAATTATCTAAATCATAATTAACACTTAACAAATAATAAAGTAATTATTAATTCATAAACAAGTATTTAATTATTATTATTAGTATATTTTCTTTTGAGATAATAAATTTTCATACAATAATTAATTAGTTTAGTAACATTACCAATAACCTATTAAAATGATTATTTTTAAAGATTTATTACGAGTTCATATTATTTTTTAACTCGAGTCGGTATCGAGTCAACCCATATTTACAAAACTGCCACCCTTCTTCTTCTTCTTCCCGTCGCCATTCTTCTGTTCTCCAAAAACAGGTTCATCCTTCTCCTCCAACCCTTATCTAGGCACCCAATTGAATCACCATTTAAACATCCCAACAAAGCATCAATAGCAAGATAAAATCAGCAAGCAAGGAAGCCTCAAGTGCGTGTTTTACAGTAGTTAACCAAGACGACCATGTGCTGCACCATGGCACCCAACTCCTGGCTTGTTCTTCTTCTCCCAGCCTCAAGACCCTCCTTTCTTGCACCTTGCTCCAATCCAGATGTTCCACGACCTCAGGCTGGCATCAAAACAGGAAAGATTGGCCACCTTTGGACGTTGCATGAAGTATGGTCGTTCTCCCCACTTCTGCACGTCGCTGCCATTAATTCCGGCGAGAAGGTGGTCTGTAGTGGATTATTCTTGCGGGCTGAACTACTGTTATGGAACCCATGATGCTGTCGATGAAGCACAACCGGCGTTTACCCCTCTAAAGCTTCCATTACAGCATCAATTGCAGCAGAACGTTGCCACTTCCGTCACCCTTGCAACTCTGCCCCCTCACAGCTGTAATTCCGCCACCCACTGCAAAACCAGGGACATGGCGAGCCCTCCCTTCAACCCAGATGCAAGAGAGGTCGTCGGCGTGTGAGCGACTGCCTTGCAATTGTTCTTACGGTCGCCCATCTTGCCAAAGTTTCAGGCTACTCGGCCATGGATGGGATTCCAATTTCAGTTCAATTTAGTTCTTTTCTTGTTGATTTACAAACTTTAATTCCCATGATTAACAAGCTTACTATCAATTGAAAATATGCATACAAGAAAATTTAGAAGAGGGAGATAGGAAGGATACCCAAGCAAGGAAGAAACACGGGCAAGGAAGAGGAGAACTAGGCGGCTAAGGTGAAGAAGACGCCCCTACATCCGTATGTGAAAAATGACGTCCCCTTTCCAAATTTATAAAAATAAAAATGACGGCTAGGGTATGTGAAAACACCCCTACACCAGTATTTCATTTAACCGGACAAATAATAAAATGGGTAAATAATTAACCGGGTAAAGAATATAACACGTTCGGTCCTTCCCGGACAACGTCCGCGTCCGTTTCTAAATTTTTTTTACATGGTCTTTAAAACTACGGTAATGATAAACTGTTGATAATTAATTGGTGTACTATAAACTATTAATTTAAATCAGATGGCTATAAGTGATTAATGAAATAAAGATTTCATCTTTACCGTATTAAATTTAATACAAGGTAAATAAAGTGATTATTTTAATAATGAGTCAGTAAGGTAGAAAATGGATTATTAAGCTATAATCATGTAAAAATCACAAGCGTTGAACCTAAATAGCATAATGAAAATAAAAAAGTTCGAACCTTAATTGAGTTGAATAATTTAAAATAATTGTATTAGTAATATGTTTGAGTTAGGATAATACGAATCATTGTAAACTAAATTAATCAAACGACTTAATTAATTTAATAGCTATTAATAATGATAATGATTAAAGATTAAAACCGTAAATTAAATCGTCAAGATCATGGTTAGGTAATTATCATCTCAAAGGAAACTATACTAATAATAGTAATTAGATACTTGTTTATAAGGTAATAATTATTTTATCATTAGTGAAATGTGAATTATAATTTAAATAATTAATTTAAAATGTAAGGTATGACTTAAAGATTTATGTCACATGAATAATTAATTATCTCACTAGACTTGTTGTAAATGTTGAGAACTTAATATTGAATATTGTTGAATGTTGCATGCTTTATGTTGTTGAATTTTAATAATGATATATATTAGTCATTAGTTGCATGCATTTCTACTTGAATAAAATTATACTTATGTATAATTTTATGTTCTCATTTACATTAGGATCGTTTGTCATGGTTGCAAGTTCACTTACGAACTATCCAGGTTTGTGTAATTATTTAAAATGTTGTATTTTCCCTTTTTGGCAACCCTGGTCGGCCTGAGCCTATATTCGACCACCATGCACCGAGTGTGACCGAAGACAATGTGGTCGACTCAATCTCAACGCATGGCAGCACCCCTAACAGATTGAATACCTACCGCCATGTCGAAAGGATGACGGGCGCAGTGGCATAAGACGACTCATTATGCACTTGTGATACCGAGAGGGTGAGTCAATGGTAAATATCGGTAACTACTGGTCATGGGCCATGTAGCGTGCATGCGCATGCATGGGATTGGAGCTGGATGGGGTGGCCACCCCTCCCAGCATATTAAGAGCTCGACATAGGCTCATAACAACTAAAAGTCTCAAAAAATGATAATAGGGATTATATTGACTTGTTTCATTTAATTATACGACTTAGTGGTTTGATCACTAACGCAGAATTACCTCCGCAGGTGAGCAGCTTTGGACTGAGGACTAAAAGTGTGGTTGGTGGATGTAATGAACCGCCCATTTCGAGCCACAAGCCAAGTGTTACTATATGAAACTAAGTGCCTCATAAATTAATTTCCTATTAATTTTGAATGATTTTAAATAAATACATAACAATAAATTTATTATATAAATGCTCGGAATAATCTAAGTCCCATGAACAGAACCAAAATCCCACTGCCATGCAAACAATCTCAAGAAAAGAATTGTCCAATAAAAGAGTCACTCCAGCTATCCCGACTCTATCCATCCTTCCATGCTCATACCTGCAGCGGCAATTCCTCGTTAGTGATAAAAACAGTAAGTCGTATAATTATAAGAAACAATTAATATATTCCCCACAACATTTGAATTACGTCCTTTAGTGATTATGAGCCTATGTTGAGCTCTTAATATGCGGGGAGGGTGACTGCCCATCCAGCTACAATCCCATGTATACGCACACACGCTATGTGGCCTTCAACCATGTAGTTACCAATATTTGCCATTGACTCACCCTCTCAGTATCACAAGTGCATAATGAGCCGTCTTGCGCCAGTGCGCTTTGTCACCCCTTTCGGCATGGGGGCAAATATTTAAGCTTTCAGGGGTGCTGCCCTGTGTCGGACTAAGTCTTTTCATTGACCCTGGTTGCGCTCGGCACATGGTCCTCGAATATGAACTCAAGTCGACCAAGACTCCCACATAGTAATTTTTTTTAACGGTGCTGCTCTCTGTCGGACTGAGCCAATTCGTTGACACCGGTTGTGCTCGGCACAAGGTGATTGAATGTGGACTCAGGCTGACCAAGACTTCCAAATTGAAATATATAACATTTCAAGTAATTATACGAACCTGGAATTGTGATGAAATATCTGCAACTACGACACATGATCCTAATATGAATGTAATTTCACTAAAGCTAAATGTGCTCACAAGTTATCTAGAGGATATTTATTTAACAATAGAACTCTTCTTTATATAGAAGAATATGTGTGGCATTCAAGAAGTCATTATATTAAATTTTATTAATATGTGTGGAATTTAAGAAGTCATTACATTAAATTTTATAGAAAAGAACGTAATCACTCATAACTATATCATTTGTGTGATAATGAAAAGTCAACAACTTACTATTAACTGAATACGAATGGGTTATAAATGATATTGATTCTTAAGAATTTATTTAATTAAATACTATTTATGGTTCGTTTTAAGATTTATAAAACCCAAAATAAAATAACCTAATTAATTTTTTTCCGGGATTTTACAATCTCCCCAGCTTAGAAATTTTCATCCTCGAAAATATAATAAGGAGAAAATTTGGGGTTTTACAGTGGATCTTTACTACTAAGGTTTGGTGAATTGATAATAAATTGGACTTCCTTTTGTTCTCTTGTATTATAAATGTGGCTATGGGAAACAGTCAGAGATTGTGGGACTTTATTTTTATATATTGTCAAATGCTCGTCAGAACATAATTTATTTTTTTACTTTTAAATTCCAATACTTGTTTGCCATATTACAATTCATGTTCTTGCATGTCATGTGTACCTCATATATCTTTTTGAGTAACCCCTGGCCAGTTAGGGTGGGCCATTATAGGTGGTATCAAAGCTTGATTTCCCGCAAGCTCACCCATTATGACTCAAGTACCTTGTTGAAAAGTCCAGTACTTATCTTTTCCCAATGTTTTGTGTTATTAATTAACAAATTCATTCACTAATAATCCTAAGTCATAACTGAAAAGAACATATTAATGAACCATGATGAGCAAAATTTTTGACGTTTCAGATGGCAGGCGCTTGTAGATAATCAAACCAATCTACTCAGTCAAATTTGAACAGATAGAATGTATTGGCCCAGATCCTGACGGCCATATAGGGACTGGAGCATGCTTCAGCAAATACAAATTCTGTGCTTCAAAATATTCTTCAGTGGTTACCAGGCGTGGTAGTAGAGAATGGAGCCTCAAACTCAACAGCGGGTCCCAGCATGTAAAACCCGTGACTCGAGTCAGGGTTTTACGTTACCGAACCAGTCGGTTCGACCGTTGGTTCGAGTCGAGTTAGTTTCATGAACCGCGTGCTGAGTCGAGACCAGCCGTGAGTTATGAGTGATGAGAGTCAGGTGTACCTGAATATATGATGATAACGTCGAGAAGATGGTGAGAAATGAGTTATCAGAATATATGAAAGTATACAGTATTTTTTTCTTTTTATATGTTTGATCGTAGAAATAGTTTTAGGCCGAATAACGCGTTAGGGCACGTTGGATTATATTCGGGTGGGCTATTAGTTATAGAGCATGCCATTTGGATGCTGTTGTGTTTGTTTTATTTTATGGAATTTTTCCATATTTTTCAAGATTTTTTTAGAATTTATTACAAACTAGTTATTATTTTGACTCGAGTCGGAATCGAGTCAATACTTATTTACGAAACTGCCACTAGAACACTTCTTCT
>JAURVB010000684.1:0-70155 GCA_033002965.1 Piper betle
TTTATTGTTAGAATTTTCCAATTTATTGTTGACTATTTGAGTTGGTGACCCAGAAAAATTTCGAGGGATTTTTTGTGTCATTTTCAAAACATTCTAAATATATTATTTTTGTAATTATTACTTTAAAATCAAGAGACACTTCTAGCAGGATGATTTCATGAAAACCATTTATATTGGAGAATGAAAATTAAATACAGAAAAAGAACAGTTGAATAAATCAATTTTGAAAGTTCAGATAATTTAAAATCTAACGTGTTTTACAATTTCTTTATGTTTGGAAAATTAACTTAAAAATTGCCCATGTTATAAAAATTTGAAAAAGAATTTACACCAGTACTTATTAAATAAATACTGGTAAGCCCCAATAAACACACATTATGTGAGACTTTTTGAATGAGAGATGGTGATGGGTCGCTTCTCTGTCCAATACGAAGGCAAGTTACAATGACTTGTTTACGACAACAAGTTAACTATGATAATGTTTAAAGTATATTTTCCTATCCTGAGTTTGAGGGGTTGGTTGGAAATCATGATGGTGTTTCAGAAATGCCTTCTTTAATACAGAAGCCAGCAACTGAGACTGGAGTGGACTCAGTCTGGGATATTTATTACTTCCTTTGTGGCTGTTTCATTACCTGGTATTCCATTATTAGGTATCCATACGAAGATAAGTGTATTAGAGAATCGGCAAGTTGTTTAAGTATCTTAATAATTCAAATATCTTTTGAATTATTAAACTCAGAAGCGAGTTTCTAGCCTTAAATATAGCATTAAGAGTGTGCAGAAGAACGAAGACCAAAATTTGTCCATTTAGTACTCTTCCGTTTTGATTGGAAAAATGATTGCGTCATCCAGATTTACAGATCAGATATATCTGTTTAGCCTATTTGAACATAGTGTTTAACATTTCTTTACAATTTTTTATAGAAATATTGGATGACATTTTGCTCAGTTTTTTTAGAATAACATGTTAGCGAAAAAATTCATTTTTGAGGAGAAGATGAACCAAGGAGAGTAACCCTGGGGAGAATATGGAATACGTGGAGGAAAATATTCCTATTTCAGATGAATATTTTGTTAGTCGGAAGATAGAATTTAGAGATAATGGATTTCGTAAAAGTCGCAGAATCCATGGGAAACATTTTCATACTATTTTCATTAGTTTGATAAGAAATGCAGAAATTTTTTATGAAACTTTTAAGGATAATTATGCCAGATTTTTACCAAACAACCTTAACATTAATCCTAGGGTTTATAACGTCCTAAATTTGAAGCCTCTACTTAAAAAAATATCGTCATTCTCAATTCCACTACGTCGTCTTTGGAACGCTCCAAAGCGACGTGTATTGGTTCATATTGCCAGAATTTGGATTTAAAAGTAATTTTTTGATTTGATCTTATTACAACGAAAAATGTATTAGAACTTTTCAATCACCGATTATCAGAATTTTACCTCGTCTACGTTGATTATTTTATTGTAAATTGATCCTAACTGCTTCCGTAATTATTGACCGTCGTTGGTCGAATTAATTTACTGAAATATTGTTATCTCTTCTAATTTAATTTGTAATGCGTTGTTTTATTGATAACTGTCGATTCGTAACAAATTTTATACGTATCGGTTGTTAATCTTTTATTTTTTTCCTGCTGTAAATTGTATTTAATATGACGCGCTTTTATAAATTTTAGGTAACAATAGTTTATTCCTATTTTTAGTAAGTTAAACACGTTTTTCAGTGCTTTATTTGCAAATAGTGTCGTATTAATCTTGCTATATGTATCCTTGCCATTGGCACCTCAAAGCCTTTATTTAGTTGTATTTTTTTACATTGAGATTTTTGATTTTGCTTTAAATATTTAATACAATTATCGAAAACCTACCGTAATTGAAAAATACATTTCCATTTAGTAATGTTATTTTTATTCCTACTACTAACTTCCGCACGATTAACTACTTAATATTTTCTTCTATTTGAAATTTTAAAAATCACATTTAAACGCAGAACCTGATATTTTTATTTCTGGCAATTAGATTTATCATGAAATATCAATAATTTTACTTTAATGTACAAATGATAAAAAAAATAAAGTCAAAAATTGTTTTATTTTTTTAAGGTTTAATTTTTAACGATGTATAAATTACTCGGTACCAGTTATTTTAAAAATAAAATAAATTGTAGATTCAGAAAGTTCATGACACGAAGGATTTTCAAAAAATTGAACTAGTTCATAATCGTGGAACAAGGAAAAAATATTTTGAAAAATATCGTTAAACAGAACAAATTTTTATAATAGTACTATTTTTACTTATTGTTCCATTTGAGATACCCATGTTTTATTTCACTCGTTAAATGAAGAAATTACACGTTATAAATTGTATCTGAGAACTAGGTTTATTATCGCTTATTATAGTCACAATTTTTTATTACTTTATAAATATCATCTTTATTATCAGTAACGGAACTGTTAAATTGTAAGGTTTTACGCATTTAAGAAACTTGGCCGTTTCTGGAGCAGTTTAAATTCAACAACGATTGAGTTTTTCTGTTATATTCAGGTGTAAACTGCTCCCCCTCGCCGACGTCGTCCTCTCCTCCCGCACCCCTTCCTCATCTCCTCCTCCGCCGCCGCCGCCGTTGCGTCGTTTTGAGGCATTGGGAGCTCGATTTGGGCACGGGAAGCGGCGAAAGGTGGAATCTTTGGAGGGCGGATTTGAAGCGGTTCATGGCGGGTTCTCTCTCGGCCGCATCCTCGGCTGCTCCGATTAGGGGGAGAAGCGGTGCCTCCTGTTCCTCCTTTCGCGGCATTCGCCATGGCAGTGTCGCATTCCGTATCTCAGCTAAGCTCAAGCTCCGTCTTTTCGCTTCCAAGGTAGCCACATCTTTATTTGAATTTGGCTTTTTTGGTGTATCCGTGTGATCTGTTGAGTACGTTTTCTTTTCAAATTTGTGTTCTGTTATGATGGTTGTGCTTGCTATTTTGATAGCTCCACATTTTTTTGTTTGGATCTGTGCAACTGATCGCGTTGCATTTTTGTTGACTCTATTTTTATGTTTTATCTTATGAACATTGCAACCATATTTTGACGCATTTACTTGGTTATTGCTGTCTAAGCTTCCTCCTTCTTATCGGAGTGAATGAAATTCAATTCAAATGCGACTCCATTTGCATTGGTTATTTCGTAAAAAAATTGCCTTTTGGATGTGTGGAACGATACAGCAGAGTGTTTGTGATCCGTTTCTTGGATTTTTATGAAGTCGATGATATTGGCTAGGAATCAGAGTCGTATTTTACCTTGTCTTTGGTTGTAATGTATATACTCTCATTGTAGGGATCACAGTATCATGGGAAGGATTTTGTTCTTCCGAGAGCTCAACTGAACGAGGTAAGCTTAACTGGAAGGCTGTGTTGAATTAGATTTGGAGTATCGTTTTTTCAGCTTATTCAGCGTCTACCTATGTTCAAGGCCACTGTGGATGGCTCTTCGAATGCAGCATCTATAACTCCAGTGAAGTCTGGAGCTGCTGGTGAGGAAAAGAAAGATTCGAATTCAGCATCCTCGCCACCAGTTTCAGATGCGTCAGTCTCTGAATTCATGACCCAAGTTTCTAACCTTGTGAAGTAATCACTCTTCTTCGTGGATTTTGGATATAGTTCCATGATGAATGGATGATAGCAATGTTTTAACTTTGTGGGCGCATATAACTTCTTCTGCTTGCAGACTTGTGGATTCACGTGATATTGTAGAGTTGCAGGTGAAACAAAATGATTGTGAACTAATTATTCGAAAAAAGAGGCACTGCCTCAGCCACCAGCATCGGCACCTGTTATGATGCAGTCACCTGCTCCACTGCCACCACAATATGCATCTCCACCTCCTTCTGGAAGCCTTGCTCCTGCTCCACCCTCACCTAAACCAGCAACTCCAGCGGCAACACCAACTGCCAAAGCTCCATCCTTTTCCCACCCACCTCTTAAATGCCCGATGGCTGGAACCTTCTATAGAAGCCCAGGACCAGGAGAACCCGCATTTGTTAAGGTGAGACTGTAGCGCTTGGACTTAGGACACTTAACAATGCATAGGTGGGCTGAGCTTGGATGAAACAAACAATATGACCTAGCTATGTCCACTTTTTTGCCTGATTTTATTCTTATCCTTAATAGGTTGGAGATCAAGTGAAGAAAGGTCAAGTTGTCTGCATTGTTGAAGCAATGAAGTTGATGAATGAAATTGAGGTAGGATGGATATAACTTATCATAAAATGAATTTTGTTAGCATGCACACTTTTTATTGGTTTCTACAGATTCTGTAGGAGTTTGATTATATCCTACGCTTTTAAGTGTTGTATTGTCTTTGCCTTTCCTTTTTCGGTTCATGACAAAGGCACTTAGCTTTCTAATTCATGGACATGAAAATCTTCTTACAGAAGTTCTACTTAAGTTTGGCAGAGCGGAATTACTTATGTGAATTACGAAATTTGTTCTTCTGGCCAATCTTTTTAATTTTCAGAGAAACAAATCCATTATATCATCTTTGAATATTTCCTGTCACTTTTTCATTTCAAGTGAATAGGCTGTTAGGTTGATCGTGATATATATAGTTTCCATCTAGGATTATTATGCAGGTCAAAATTAATATTCCTGTTGTAATGGTAACAAAGAGGATGATAATATTGAAGAGCAAGAAGAAAGATAAAATAAACCAAAATTAAACTAATTAGAAGAAAATTAACCTTTATTTCTCAAACTGATCTCTTCTGCCCCAAAGGCCTAAAATGCTATATTTAAAGATGTAAGCATCTTCCTAGTTTTACTAGAAACATAAGAACTAGATAAGACCTAAACTTCTAGTAGGAAAACAACTAGATATGACTTTAAACAAGAACAGGAAACAACTCCTAAAAAGACTAGGATCTATTAAATTAGACACTTCTAATATAAATATAATAGAATATTAAATTAAATATAATACTACAAGGTTGTCGGTCATCAGTTTAGCCTTGGTGCCTTTGTACTTAAGTTGTGGCTGACAAATGGAAGTAACTAGTTTCTATTTTACTTGCTTGCGAGTATTGGCATGCGATGTAATACGAATAATATATTTAGTAGAAGGAATTGAATATGCTTATGAGGATTGTCAAAATTCTATTTTTTGTTCTTTTTTTAAAGTATTTTTTCTTCTAGTTTGTCTTGCTTCTACTTTAAGATTTATAAAGATTAAGAAATTGCTTGTTGTTGGCATTAGATGCTTGTATGACTTCAACATTTGATCTATTTTTGTTAATTAATTGATAATATATTTTGTCTTGACTTTATCTTATTCTTTCTCTTGATTTTTTGGGTATGCTGATAAAGCACGACCTGCAAAGACTTGATTAAAAAATGGTTCTCTGCAGTAAAACCCACATAAGTGGAATTGGGACTACTAAAATCATTTGAATATCAAAACTCCCATTTGTTATTCCATCCCTACTCAGGCATATTTCCTTTACATTCTACTGAGGATCTGGGCATTAGGCAAGCAAATCGTGTCTGAGCTTGTGGTTTGGGTTGAACCAGCTCAACCTATCTCATACTTTGCTCATTGAATCGAGTTCAAGATAGCTCAGTTAGAGTATCAGGTGGCTAATACCTTCTGGCTATTTTAACTCGTTCCTCGTGATGTGTTGAGTGTACTTCACTTGGAAGATTAGTATCTTCATTGATTTTGTAAATGGCTGATGCAAACTGAAAAACAAAAACTTTCTGTTTTTGTGTATTTGAGTGAGCTCAAACTCAACTCAACATGATACGCCAAATCAGTATCCTAGTTATGACCAGACTAATAGACAACATCGTTTTTCAATGAAAGCAAGCCACAACTTTTCTGATCATTTAATTAATTAAGTAGTATGTGGTCATCCCCTGAGGAATTTATGTATTATGTTCCAAATCTTCTTTATATTTAACAGTAAATCTCTTTTGCAGGCTGATCAATCGGGAAAAATAGTTGATATTCTCGTGGAAGATGGCAAGCCCGTTAGCGTAGACATGGTAATTTAAAATTGCATTTTGATCAATACTTAGTTTTTGAGTCTAAGATAAAAATTTCCACCAATTAAATTAACTTTTTTTTTGGCAGCCACTGTTTGTTATTGAACCCTAGGGAACATCCCATTTTGGCGAAGCAGAGAAACAAGAGCTACGATTAATTATTTGTGTAGGGGATTTCTTGGTAATGCAGAGGAGTGAAAAAGATCAGTTGGTAAAATTCCTTGTTTTCTTGGGACTAGGATTAGATATTTCTTTATTTTATCATGACCATTTTGTCTTAAATAACACCAGGAGGTAGTCGTCCCGTTAACATCTGACTCATGTTTGTATTTACTCCTCCCTGTGTCGTTTTTTTTCTTTTAAAAATGCATGTTGTTGTGACTATTCTCTTCATCTTAAATGTGGCATGTCTTTCTGGATTTATCTGTATGTCCCCACAAACAAAGTGCTTGAATTTCCCTCTTCAAACTTGAACTGGATCTTCTTGCGTGTGAATTTTAAGGTTCAGGAGGATGGCTAGATGTACTTCAACTCTAATTGAAGGGATTTTGTAGTTTACATGTATATGAAAAGATAGCCTTGGATCAATCTTGATTAAGCTTGACAGCTAATTTTGTGCCTTCTCTAACGTCTGGGCAAGTTGTTTTTGGAAGGTTATAGCTAATATCATGACTTCCACAAATCATCTTTTTTCATTTGTGCAATTTAAAGGTAATGGGTGGACGACATTGCTTGCCAAGCAACACCATTTTGAACAAGGCTAAAAAATTCAAACCACTCGCAGTTTCATCAATCCATATTTGTAAAAAATAGAATTAGATGTTGAATCGGATTAGGAGGGAGTCGTTGAATTGGATTGATTTGTTAAAGATTGGATAAGAATCGGTTTATTTGAATTAGTCAAAATCAGTTATTGATTTTTTTCTGTCCCTTGCATTATTTTAAAATGTCATTGGATTATTATTAGTTGTATTTTATTTTATTAAATTTTATTATATTTTATTTTATATTTTTTAAATTTATTTTAATATTATTGACTCAAATAGAGATTAAATCAATTTTTATTACCTAAACTACCCATCCTTCACCACCACCATCCAACCACCCTGTACTTTTGCGCCCAGTCCCCATTTGGCCGCCATTAAACCTCCTCGACCCTGTCCCCTACTGCTCCCCATGCCTCCCCCTTTCCCCTACCATCGCTCAGCCGCCCCCGCTCCCCACTAGATCAACTCCCCTCCCCATCCCCCATTTGAATCGGTAAGTTTCAGGCAATTCTTCGTCAGATTTTTGGACAAACGATCTATCATAATTTTGACCCGATTTTCTATCGAGCCAAGTTAATTTTGCAACTATGCATCAATCCATTCACGTTAGTGTAACAAAAACCTTTACTTGGGAGAGATGCCATATGTTACACAAGAAGCACAAGTTATAATTTTGTTTTAGGAAAACATTGTATTAATAGGATAAATCAAACCCCTATTTGATAGCATGACACTCAACATATTTCTCCCCCTTAATTTTAGTAACTTCTCGAGTACATGAAAACTATATTAACTGACGTTGATGTTCTCGATTAGATTTTATAGTAACTTCACTAGCTTATTAATTGATGTAGCCTACAGCATTGACAACCTGTATATTAATTTATTTGTGAATTTGTCATTGGGATTGCCAGATTACACTTACCGGGTCCAGGAGGTGTTAATCGTATTTTACTTGGCTTCCTTTTTTGTACGAGGGTGGCGAGTATGAGCAGCACCGCACATTGTTTGCATGAGCATGTTTTATTTTCATCGGTTCGATCTTATCCAACGGCTACGGGAAGATAGAATGGCGAAGTTATGAATTTGTAATGCCATTATTACCCTCATCACCTTCATCGTCTTGAAAATAAAATGCGGCATTCCTTCGATTGCTGCAAAAAGCTTGAAGTACCTCTATTTTTTGCAAATAAACATCAATGTTCCACTTCATAAAAAAAGTTAGTTTTGGAATTATAAGAACAATCACAATATATGCCTCTTATCTTAGCAACGGAATATTAATCGTCTTTTACAATAATTTTAAAGTGCAAATTATTAAACTTATGTAATCTATTTAAAAGTCGTGAACTGAAATTAAAAATTTATAGTCAAATTTTATTAATAGATATGAATTTTCCTTCAGTAAGTATTATATATGAGACTTAATAAGTTGATTGATTTATAATTTTCCCACTGCATAAAATTTCGTAAAAACTACACTTCATTCTCACTCACTATCTAGAAAATTTTATAAAAATTTATAATTTATTTTCACTAATAAATATGATTTTACCTCAATATGTATTATATGTAAAACTAATTTAAATGATCTTATAATCCACCCATAAAAAATTCCTTTCTTTTAACCAACCGTTTAGTTAACGTCTAAACGTCCTTAGCCCAATTTATCGTCTAGGTTATAGTACTATTTTTAATATCTCGTCCAACTCACTATTTAAATTCTGATATCATTTGAAACAATCCTAATCCAAAATATAAATTAATGGAATGTGCTATTTGTTCAAAAATAATTATCAAAGTTAAAAATATATAATCTATTTTCATTAATAAGTAGGAGTTTACCCATCACTATTAGATGTGATGCTAATTTAAGAGATTATATATATATATATGTATTATTTCCTCCTATTAATAAATTAGTGAAAGCTGAAAACTGGAAAAATTATTGTTTTCCAAGTTTATACACCGTCTCGATTCAGACTTATAAAAAAACAAACTTTATATTGAAATCTTTGATGCAGAACACTAGATCTTGCTATGAGAATGTTTATATTAAGCAATTGGTAGACTATTATACGAACCTCTTACTTTTTCGTTCTTGGGCAGTCAATAAAGATCCAAATTTCTATGATTTAATAAAAAAACTATGATTTTAAATGTTAGAGAGTTGAAATCTAACATCAACCACTGTTGTAAAATGGTTAAATTTGGTATTTTTTATAGTCGTTGATTTATGTAATCGACGGTTAGTAACTGAGTGGCTTACATAAGGAATACATGGTGCTGCTGTCAGACCTTTTGGCCTCTTTGTATTAAGTTAAATTAGAATACATAAAAACGAGTACTGAGATGTTCACATTCGTCTTCTTTATAAATGGTCACCCATTTAATATTTAACCGAATTAATTTTAAATAAAAATAATTATTTTACCGGTTTAACGGGCTTTTATTTGTTTATTTTATATATAATTACTAGTTAACTCGTCTTGACATCGACTTTGATCTTAAAACATTAATTATTAAAAATTACTTTTAATAAAATTATCAATTTAAATTTTTTACTTACTTAATTTTCTACTAATTTGTAATGTTAGTTTACCATATTTAAATGAGTAGATATTTTATTTTTTTGAGTAAAAAATTAATTTATGATATATAAGATAATAAAAATTAGCCATTTGCTAACAGTTAATAAATAATAAAATAATAAAATTTAATTAATTATGATATAATCTTTTAAATTTTGTTAATGGTTTCAATTATAATAACAAATATATATTTGTTTAAATTAAGAAAACATGGACAAAGACAGTCTCCAGCTTGACACACCCCTTCCTATCTAAGGCGGGAAACAGAGCCCCTCCCATTTCCTCTTCTTCTTCTTCCCCCCTCCCCCCCAAAACCCATCCCATTCTCCAAAACCCTAAACCCCCCAGAGTTCCGGTCGTTATCCCGTCCTGATCGGCTTTCGTGCACTCTCTCGCACACCCCACAATGGCGATGGTGGTTGAGAAGTTCGTGCACGAGGAGGAGGAGACGGACGCCGACGCGCCGGTGCGGTACCTGCCACTGACGAGGCTGTACTCGGCCACCTCGGCCTGCATCAACCCCGGCGGCGGGCTGTTGTCGGTGAAGGTGCAGGAGAGGGAGCCGGAGGTGGAGCGGGTTGAGGCTCGGGGAGGCGAGGGGAGAGGTCAGAGAAGCCGCCGGTGATCCGGGTGTACGAGCGGCGGCGCAAGCGGCGGAGGGTGGACGTGGGGTGTGGGGGTGGGGGTGGGTTGGAGCCGGCGTTGGCGGGTGGTGGGGGAATTCGGGGGAGGATGTTGGAGCGGGGAGGAAAGGTGCGAAATTGAGGGTTTTGGATGGCGTTCGGTGGCAGGTGCGGGATAAGAGGGACTTCCCTCGGGAGGGGAAGGCGGATTGGGTCGAGTATATCAAGAGGAAGAGGAAATCGGACTCGCCAATGAAGAAGAGATGGGTCGAGTAAGTTCTTTTCTGGGTAATGTTTGCCATTGCCTATGGATTGGTTGATTGCTTATCGCATTTTTATTCTGTAGTAATTTCTTCGCACAGATAATGTGGTATATCGATTTCTGGTTTGAACTGATTATAATGGAATTGCAGGTTGTGTTTCGACAACGTTGATCAGAATGCCTTTGTAGGTCTATATTGTAAGGTAAGTTTAGTCAAACAGCTTGCTTGCGTCTGTGTTTTATTGTTTAGCTCTTATTACACAATAAAGTGATGACGGTTTGTTTCTTCTTCTTTTCTTAAAAAAATTGATAGGTGTATTGGCCTTTGGATGACAAATGGTATAGTGGATCAGTTACTGGCTATTCTCAAGAAACCCAAAAGCATCTGGTATGAGGTTTTTATGTGATGTTAAATGTGTGGTATCACTGCATCCTTTTTCAATAGCAATTAATGCCTTCAATTATTGTTTTCAGTTTATTTAAGACATGGCCGTTACTTCATGATTGTTAGCTAATGATTTTTTTAATTGATATGTTAAAACTTTATTTCTTTTGAATCCTTCTGATATTTGTAAAATATATGGTCTTAAGTATAGCATTGCACCGTTTGAAACTATTGGTGACTGGTAAAACCTAGGAAGATAGATCATTTTCTAAAACAGCTTAACTTTTACCTTCGGGGCTACTATTTTATCTTGATTTTGCTAGACTGCTAGTGCTAACGCTTGCTTTAGTGGGAAAGGAAAGCTTGCTTTCTATATGTTCGCATGGATTTTATATTTGATTTGTCTTCTCTAGTCCCTGGTATCACATGAAGGCGTGCCTTTTCTCACCGAAGCCTTCTTTTTAGTTTTTCTTTTATCTCTTAATATCCCTTAATTATGAGCGATCATGTCTTTCCGGATACACTTTTGATCTTTATGCAAATGTGCCAGTAACTTTAAGAATTGCAATATATTTATTTATATTTGTATTTGTTTGTGTTCACATATTTAGAAAAGTTATTCTTCTGTTGAGGCATAAATCTTCTTCCATGATTGTTAATGATATGCTGACATGCAACTGACTTCATGACTCTGGATAATTATTGCAGATGAAATATGATGATAGTGATGTTGAGAGCTTGAAACTTTCGAGTGAAAAGATCAAGTTTCATGTTTCTCGAGAGGAAATGGAATGCCTAAATATTAAAATAAGTAACTCTAAAATTGATAAGGAAGGTGCTTATTTTGATGAGCTTGTTGCTCTGGCTGCTTCCTTTGATGACTGCCCAAATTTGGAACCTGGGGACATATTGTGGGCCAAACTTACAGGTTTTATTTTTTTTATTTTATTCTCTCGGATTTGTTGTTACCCAGTCTAGATCTTCCTCTTGTTTTTATATAGTAAGGATTGATGATTGTCTCAACCATGTTTTGCTTGTTATGATTTTCCCATGTTATCAAAACATTGTACAAGAAGCAAGAACAGTAGTTGAAGCAGTGCATTTAAAATTAGACAAAGTGATTTTAGGGGATGGCTGGAAGAGTAAAGAAATTTTGTTATTTTATAGCGGAGGAGATTTATAAACTCCTGTGCAAGTTAAACACACTTCAAAACCTATTATTTTTTGGACAATATGGGTGTTCTAGAAATTAAGGTGTTTGCGTTTATTATATCTCCTCTTTCAGAGCGACTCCTGTATGTGATTGCCTACGGATCTAATTTATATGTTTCATACATCAATGGCTTGGGCAACAACTCTAATGTATGTTTAAGTATTAGACACATCAAGAGTTCAAAGGTTGCTGTAAATGCTAAAATATATATTCTCTTGACCATGGTATTCTTCTCTTCTTCTCCACACCCCCCCCCCCCACCCACCTACCACCTCCCTCCTCCCTCCCCCCAACCAACCACCACACAGATGCAGTTTACAATTGATTATTCGGTAAAGAGCAAAATCACTATGTACTATGATTGTAGCTGTCTGAAAAGGTCATATTTATGGTCATTCTGATGTACTGCAATTTGTACCATAAGTGCAAAGATTTTTTGTCATTTTTAATGCCGTAAATGCCCTGAAAATTTTGAAACAGGGCTTAAATATGTGTTAGATTCTAGGTTTAGCTAGAAAACTCAAACTTAGCTGTCTGTGCCTAAAAGTTGCTTCGTGCCTCCTTTTGTTTTATGTCATGGCAGAACCACCTCTTCTTGTCTTGTCTTTTTTTTCAAGTTAGGAAGCATTCTCTTACATTTGAAAATGTTTCCCGTTTTGCTTATTTGAACTATGCATCCCATGGTATTGTAGAATGAGTTTATTCTAGAATTTTGTCTTTTCTTGTACTTATTATGCTGCATGTTTAAATAACCAATAACATACACTCTTGTTTTCATATTAGGGCATTCTAAGTGGCCAGCCATTGTAATTGGTGAAGCCAATGTCAGTGTGTGTAAGAGTTTGAAGCAACTCAATGGAGAGAGGACTATTCCTGTTCAGTTTTTTGGGACACATGATTTTGCCAGGTTTTTATTGTTCGAAATGTTTCTACCTAACTAGTGTGAAGTTAAATTCCTTTTTTGGATAAATATCAGTTGTCATCATTATCTTTTGAGAAATGATCGATGATGATGAAAATGGCTCGTTGTTATCCTGGATGATATTTTCATTAACTTTCTTTTGTAATTTCCAGAATTAAATTGATGCAAGCTATCCCATTTCTTAGAGGTCTTCTTTCTTCTTTCCATACCAAGTGCAAGCAAGCTCGTTTTGATCGAGCCTTAGAGGAGGCTAGGATGTAAGCACTTGTTTTACACCTGCATTTATAAATATTGCAAATATTTTGCTGCAGAAATTACATCCTAAATTTTCGTTCATAGGCTGTAATTGTGTGGTGGATACTGTTGACCTTCATTGTCTTGATTCTAAATGATGTGATTTCATAAATATATGATAGTGCAGAATGTGGAAATTATGTAAGAAGGGCTAGTTAGACCAGTAAATATAACCTTTAATTTATGTGATTTGGGCCATCGTTTTGTAGGTACCAAGAGTGTGTCAAAAGTTTAGCTCAAGAAACAGATTTGGAGAGTATCAATTGATGAATTTACAATAATAACCTGATAATATTTTTTTGCCAACTAATCTGATTGTTGGCTATGATTGTTCTTGCATGTGAAAAATCATCTGTATAATATGAATATGGTTTAATTTAATCGTCCCTTGTCCAGGCTTCAATATTAAAAATATTTGTTATTGTCTTTCTCTTATAAAAAGTTGTGTCCCCTTAATGTGGATCCTGATTTTAAATAGAAAGAAAATTTCTAGTCTGGAAGAAATGAGATTTTATGTGCGGGCTAGGGAGTTTTAAGGACAATATCATGGATGACAATGTACCAAGGTAGTTGAGATGGTTTGAATATGATTGATAAAATGCATTTTTTGACATAGATGTTCTTTGTTGAAAGCACAGGCGATAGATTAACTCCAATCATATTTTAAATTGAATGTTTGCAGCAAACTTAGAACATGGATAGCCTTACTTGTAACAAGTTATCTATTGTAGAGTCCAACTACATGCCTCTTTTGACGTTATGAGGTGAACTTAGAAGATAACTAGTTGTTTACCCCCACACAGTGCGAGGAGATGCATATTTTTCTCTTTTTAGTAATCAATTATTTGTTATTAAAATCTGAATCAACTTGAACTATTGGCCTATTAAATCATTAGAAGTTTGATTCAAAGTGATAAGAGCCTACTCGTTACTGAATCAAACTTCTCAAAGCTATTAGGCATACTTTTTATAAAGTGCAATCCTAGTTTAATTAAAATTTTTAATATAATTATTAATACTTTATAATAAGGGAATGACAAAATTGTGAAATTATAAGGAATACTGGATAATTACTGGGAGTTTTATTTTTTTATTTTTTTATTTCTTTTTCTTTTCTGTTTTAGCATAATAACATAGATTTGGCTTTGAGCAAATTGGCTAGGCATAATATCTATAGCTGCTGGCACATCTAGACCCCAGATTTTGTAAATTTTGATGGAAGCAAGTATTTGTGGCTTATCACTTAAGCAAAAATGGACGAACTGTCTGTTGGCAATAGACATGGGCCAGATATGTATCATGTAATTTTTGATGGTTTAACCAAGTCTCACAAAAGCTGAAGCTATTAGGAACATGAGTTGTATAATTTATACTTTTACAGTGCTAGTAATGTCTAATTGACTTGTTGTGTTTTTTGTCAGGTACCTTTGTGAGCGAAAGCTGCCCAAGAAAATGGTCTGGGTGCAAAATGGCTATGAAGTTGATGAAGGTGGGACTGATAGTGATGATGATGAGAACGTAGATGACTTGGATGGCAGTGGAGCTGGTGGGGAAGGGATAGCAGAAAATACTTGTCCTCTTCAATTCAGAGATCTTCAAGTATTAAAGCTAGGTGATTGCATATCGTCTTTCGTTTCTGTTTCCTCTTTCTCTCTAGTTTCGTGTCTTGGCTTTAGCATATTAGTTTGCAATTTTCTATTTTCATTTCTTGTGTGTTTTTGTTCTTTATCTGCAATATGCTTAACAAACTCTAAGTATGGTTGTTGGTATTTGTGACTGATGTAGAGAACATACTTTATGATCATAGATGACAGTGAACATGAAATATACTTATCTGTTCTGTACTTCTTTCAGGTAAAATTGTAAGAGACTCTCCACATTTTTTTAACAAACACTACATTTGGCCTGAAGGCTATACTGCCATGAGAAAGTTCATCTCAATAACTGGTATGTGCTTATGAGTTATTGAAGTTTAAGATTCTTTTAAAATTAATTTATGGATAACTGAAAAGCTAATTATGTTGATTGTGATCTCACCTAATAATTTGTTGTACAGACTCTAGAAAATTTGTCATCTACAAAATGGAAGTTTTGAGAAATCCGCAACTAAAAGCTAAACCTTTATTTAGAGTGACAATGAAAAATGGGAAACAGGTAATTATATGTACATTTCTTATGGCCAGAAGAGGTATGAAACCAATATAAATCCTGAGTATTTCGCATAGATCTTATTAACAGTTTTGATATCTGTGAAACATACACAAACTTATTTTTACTGATTGATTTTTTGAATTGTTTGAGTACACACATACTCGTAGATGCTTGCATATGTGATCGTTTATAAACTCTTGATAACTATATACATTTTGAATGGGAGCTCTTGGAATTATAGTAGCTCACGATGGTTTACATGTCATTTATCACTAGCTACTATTATCTGGTGACTCACATCTATGCAAGCATTTCTGCATTTGTACATGCAACATGTGACATTAGAATATGGTAATTTTATGTACCTATTTTGTTGCATTTGTATGATGTTCATTTTGATTATAGCTTTGCCGCTCCATGCAACTTTGAATTTGTTGGTAATATGTGTACCTCATATTTTCACCTAACTAGCAGATTGATGGATCCACCCCGATAGCTTGCTGGAAGAAAATTTACAAGAAGCTAAAATTGCGGAACAACCTTGCCAATGGCATTCATGGCAGAAAGATGACTATGGACGGCATTTGTAAATCAGGCTCTTATATGTTTGGTTTTTCCATAAAAAAGATTAAAAGGCTTATAAAGGTAACAGTGTTTGATGGTTCCCAATTTCAATTTTTTTATCTCTAATATTAACTTACTGTATGTTAGGTAACCAATTTTCCATATTTGTTTTCTCTTTCTAATTGTTTATTAGGGCTTACCGGGTGCTAGAATTTACTGGAAGTCATCTTGTAATAACCTTGTGTCACAAGGTAATATGAATCAATTATCCGACTACAGGCCTGTTCATGTTGAATGGAAGGATCTTGACAAATGCAATGTTTGTCATATGGATGAGGTAAAGGGTTCCATATATCCTTTTTTTGTTTGCCCATTCCTTTCTTTATCATTTATTCGGTTTCCAAGCTGGAGTAAACTGGATATTTTTACTACCATCTTTGCAATGAAAGATGATGATGTAACAATTTGTCAATTAACAAACTTCTCATAGTACCTATCCAATAGTTAAATAAAGGTATACAATGATGATGATGCTGTTGTGGCTTTGAGTTCATCTCATAGCTTCCCTCTTTCAAGGGTTGCAACTGCAAGAGCATTCCATGTAAAGCTTGTCACTATGCTTTTGGGTGGATTTTGTGGTGTACATTTAAATGTGAAAGCAATACAATCACAAACATCTTACCGAAAAAGTCAATCACTAATATAAAATTTATGCAGCTGATCCTAGAAATTCTGGCCCAGTTTGGATGGGGCAAGTTGTTGTTGGTGATGACTTCTATTATTATTATGCATGTATTGAGAAATTGTATAAGATGGTTGGAGAGATGGTTGATTACTTACTCTTGTACAATGTGTGAAAAATTAAAATACTGCATTGATTAAGATTTAAGGATTCTATGTTGTACAATTTTAAATGAGATTGTCATGGAACCTGCCAACAATTGATTTATTTGCTTCACAAATGATTGTATGAGTGTTTCTGGGGTGGGAGTGTTTGTTATTTTGTTAGCTATATACCAATTGATGTGAACTGTGGATATTGCTGGTACTTACTGTTAATTTTGATTTCCAGGAGTACTTGAATAACCTATTTCTTCAGTGCGACAAATGCTGTATGATGGTAAGATCCACAATTTTCTATCTTTTTTTGGCCATTATATATATCTCAGGGAGACCAATGTTTGTTTAGGTTCATGCTCGATGCTATGGTGAAGAGCCTATGGATGGGGTTTTATGGTTGTGCAACTTGTGTCGCGAGGGTGCACCAAGTTCTCCTCCGCCGTGCTGCGTCTGTCCTGTAACTGGTAGCTTGTTGAGTCACTAGGGCATCTTGTTGAAAGATTTAGACAATTTAGAGTATTGATTTTTTTTGGGCAACGGTTACGTAGGGGCGCAATGAAACCAACAACTGATGGTCGTTGGGCACATCTGACTTGTGCTATGTGGATCCCTGGTTCGTCTTCCTTCATGTTGCACCTTGTGTCAATTGTAGCAAGATTTTGATCCTTGAAATGCTTACATTCTGTAATTGGGTGTAGAAACTTGCCTCCTGGATGTTAGAAAAATGGAACCTATTGATGGTATAGAAAGAATTAGCAAGGTAACATTTAAATTTTCAACCATACTGTCTTATATGTAACGATTGGTCATCTGAATCACAATGAGATAAAATCGTTACTGTTCTCTTTTATTGTTTATTTTTTGGAATACTCAGGATCGATGGAAACTTTTATGCAGTATTTGTGGTGTTTCTTATGGGGCATGCATCCAGGTATGGTTATCACTATAAAATCTTCTCATACAGCTGATACGGAAACTCAGACTTGAAAAGTGCAGCATAGTTTAATTGGTACTTGATCATGTGTCTTGTTGTAGAAGACAATCATAAATCATATTTGGTACAAAAATGCTAAATATGATATATTTGTCTGCATGTTGGTATAAGAAGAGAAGATGAGACAAAGAAAATCAGGAAAAGAGAAAAACCCGGACATGGAGTTCATTGATAACCGATTATGAAAAGCTCTGTAGTTGGAAACCATCAACCTTCATAAGATGTCATCACTTCTGTAAAAGTATATTTAAAAGTATAGAAGTATTTGTGCACAAATAGAAAAATTTTAACCACAATGATCCTTAACAAATTATACCTGGTATTAAAGTAAAATAGATGTTCACTTATCTAGATTGTATGTGTGTGTTTGTGTTGGTAATATCAATATTTTGCTGCTTTTGGTAGTAATATAAACAATCAATATTGTGCTTCTTTTAGTAGTAGTATTTTCTGGATGTTTTTAGAAGAAGATTTGGTTGAACATAAGATGATGGTTGCATAGGTGTCTGATGTTTTTTCTTTTATTTTGAGATTGTCATGTGAGGTCCCAATTTTTCTTTTCATAATAAGATTTCCCAGTACATATTCATGGTGCTTTTTCTGTGATGACTGTTATACTCGTTTATTTTCAGTGTTCAAATAATGCTTGCCGCATAGCATATCACCCACTATGTGCTCGTGCTGCTGGTCTTTGTGTAGAGGTGTCTTTCTTGACCTCATTCTCTCGTCATTTTTTGCCTCTGCAGTTTTTGGCCGATTTTTTAGTATTTGTTGCCTTTTTGGCTCTTCATTTGCCGTCTTTAACCAAAAACTTAAATTGTCATTGTGTAGCTTGCAGATGAGGATATACTTCATTTCAGATCTGTTGATGAGGATGAGGATCACCAGTGTATTCGTTTGCTTTCATTCTGTAAAAAACATAAACAACCCTCTAATGATCACTCAATCCAAGAAGTGCAAATGGTGCAAGCTGCCCGGAGCTCCTCTAGTTTCACTCCGCCATCTAATCCTTCTGGGTGTGCTCGTAGTGGTATGACCTTTGTCTTGCATAAGCTTCACTTGTTATTCAAGAACACATTAATGTGTTTGCATGTCTCATGTGTAATATGTCTTGAACAATTTGAATAAATGATAGCCTTTGGTTTCTAATTCTAGATTTGAAAATGGATAATTGTTTACCTATAACTTTGATCTTGGAGTTCCTGAAGCAATCTAAGTTAGTTTAAAATTTTCAAATGCTTCTCACTCTCTTTTGTTCGGTTTTACCCAAACATTTCATGATTTCTTATGTACAACACTTAATGCCCAGAAAATAATCTGTGGAAAGTTTTGTGCAAAATGTGGTTGCCGTAGACTATTCTGTAAGCCCGCAATGGGAAATGGGTCACAATTATCATTTCTGTTCAGACATGCTGACTGTTATTGAACTTAGAGTTGACATGTGCTACTAGAAGGATATTACAAGGGTTGAATTTAATGTTTACCTATTTTGGTGTTTCTCTTCTGGTCCTCATAGTTTACCATCATATGACTTAGAAGGATTCCCATTAATAAGTTTATTTAAAAAAATATGGTATGCAAAAGTGGTTGAAGAACGAAACATTTGAGCTTACTTTATGTTTAGCTGTTATGAAATGTTGTTTTTTCATTTACAATTGTTTTATAAAATGTGCATTCCCTTATTTATGCTTTGTTTGTGTAGAACCTTATAGCCATTTAGGGAGGAGAGGGCGGAAAGAGCCTGAAGCATTAGTTGCTGCTTCGGTCAAAAGAGCTTTTGTTGAGAATATACCATACCTGGTTTCTGGTTTCCGCCAAAACCGATCCTTTGGCTGTGCCTTCCCTAATGAACTTGTGCTTTCTAATGTGTCATCGAGCTGTCAGAAAGTGAGATGTCCTCAAGTCGATCCTCCCGAAAGTGTACTTTCTATGGCTGAAAAATACAAATACATGAAAATGACATTTTGCAAGAGGCTGGCATTTGGTGAGCTTTTTCCCAAAGTTTAATCTCTTCTAAATATGTGTTTGCTGATAGTGCAAAACCAGTATGACAGTCTGATTTTGGAACGATGGTTCTGGTATGAATAGCAATTTCTTGAGGTCTCTTTCTTACCTTTATGTTGAATGTATGAAGAGATACTTTTTTTATTTCGTCAAAGTTATCTTCCAATCCCCGGGAATGATTTCTGCCAAAACATGTGTTGGCATGATTTAGCATAAGTTAATGAAATGGAACTTTTACTGTTATCCTGAGATCTAGATCTCACAGACCTCCAAAGACATGAGTCCATGCATTTGCTTATTTTGAACGATAATTTTTCTCATTTCCTTAAATACTTTATGGTTTTTCAATCTTGAACTTGTGCCCTATTGAAAGTTTGCATGAAAAGTGCTTAGAGGTCAATATGTTTGTGAATTGGTTATTTTTCTTATTGTTGTGTTGCTTATTGAAGTTTGCAACAACTACACTTGTCTTGGTTGTTTTGTTAAACCTGCATGAATTTGCATAGCATTTAGTCCTAGTTGGAACCAAGTATGCAGTCTTGGATCTTGGGGTTGTTTTGAGTGCCAAGATATATTCGTTTCCAGAATTTCTCTCCTCAAATAAATGAAACAAATACCTGAAGGTTGGTAAGGCCATCTTGACCTTGTTGGATCTCGGCAAGTTCCCAGTTGAAAGACATGGCGTTGCATCCAAATGACATTCTTTGATTTAGAAGCTTGTCTGGTTCTAGTTGTCTAACTTTGTGTCTTTACTTTCTTTGCTATATAGTAGGAAGTAAATGTCCTATTAGCAGTTTTTAAGTTTGACAATTATACTTTTTGTAATAGAGTTGAAAAGCTGCTCCGGGAAGTTAAACTTGTTTATAAAATTTCAACATTTACATATGTACTATTTAATGTTTCTGTGTGGTCTTCATTAGCAATCAAACCATTTGTGCACATTTTTCACATTTTGACATGGCTATTTTATTTAGGAAAATCAAGAATACACGGGTTTGGTATTTTTGCAAAGCAAGCTTACAAGGCTGGAGATATGGTAATACATATGTTTGTTCCACATCTTTTTGTTATAATGATTTTACAAGTACGTTTTATACGTTTTATATTATTGGCAATTTCTAGGTTATTGAGTATATTGGAGAGCTTGTTAGACCACCGGTAGCTGATATAAGAGAACATTTCATCTACAATTCATTGGTGGTGAGTTTTTACAAGTAATTAGATTTAGATTTTATTTTTTTCTTTTCTTTCTTGAGAAGGAAATGAAGTATGTCACGAAATTTCATAATCAAGAAACCAATTAGGATGGTGAATACAGTGAAAACAGTTGTAAGATTGTTTAAGATGATAGCAAGAAAGATAATTTGGAGAACAGAAGGTGGTGTTCTTAATGTGAGAGCCACCTGTTTTTATTCCATTTATTTAAAACATTTTAACAAAACAAGAGGATAATAAGTCCAACAGAAATCCCTGATTTTGTGGATACTATCAGGAACTCTTTTCTTATTCTTCTAAGAACAATTTAAATACAAGAACAAACTTAATGCTGTTCACGACACATGCATTAAATATGTAAACTCCCTCCCCCCCCCCTCTCACCCCCTCCCCCTTCCCAAAAAAAAAAAACAAAAAAAACAAAAAGACAAACAAGCAAACTGGGAGTGGGAGTCAATGAGGAGTTGAGGATAGGTTGGAAGCATTCTTGAAGAAGATGCCTACTCTTCTAACCACATGAACAAATAAAATACATAACATGAATTGGTTTGTCGATTCCCTCCCCCTTTCTCCGTTGGAGTAATGGTCACTTAGGATCTAACCAGCTCTCATAACATGCCAAAATTTAGGAATTAAGAAACCGATTAGCATAATGAATATATTGAGAAAATTGCTAAGGCTATATTTAGGCAATAGCAAGGCAGAGATATTTATGAGAAAAAGGATGATGTTCTTAATGCGAGACCTGTTTTCATTCCATCTATTTGTAAACGTCTACAACAATACAAGAGGATGACTACTATCAAGAAGTAAATCCCTATTTCCGTAACAACAATTTAAATATAAGAACAAGTATTGAATGCTTGAAAAATAATAAGTTGTAAGAATATTTACTGTAAGACCCAATCAGCATTAAGAAATGCATGGGTAATAGCACCCATTTGTTTGCTAAATTTTCAAATGGCCATTGAAGGCATTTAATGAGTGTTGAAATGATATTTGCTGATTGGGTCTAACAACATTATTGGTTGTAAGACCTTACAACGGATTACCACTCTTATATGCTCCTCATGGTGACAAACATAAAATATTTCTACAGTATGCATTCTCTTTTGTGGGAGCTATGTATTTGTTTGCCTTACACCGTTAACTCAGCACGTTACTTTTGGAAAATGAGGTATATTATTGGAAGTTTATATTCCAGACAAGCATTTTTCAATTTCCATTTTTAAGTTTTTGGTGCATGGTAGACAAGTGGATGGTAAAAGTGCAGAGTGCATCATCAAATGCAAAATTATACTTCTTGTGGCTGTTTCACTATTGATAATGATGCTTGGTTCCATTCAAATTAATTGCATTTTTGTTTTCGAAATATATATGTAACAGCTGTTGATAGTTCGTGTTTGTGAGCAGGGTGCTGGAACTTACATGTTTCGGATTGACGATGAACGAGTCATTGATGCAACACGGGCGGGGAGCATTGCTCATCTTATTAACCATTCTTGTGAGGTAATTTGTTTTTTGCCAATTGTTTCTTTTGGGTTTTTGTCTTAAAAATCTGGAGTTTGAACTGCTTTTTTAAAATTTGCAGGCCTCAAACTTCCATTTTTGTGATTTTTTATTGAATACTTGTATTAGTAATGGATTTAAGACCCATCTATGGAGTTTTGGATGTTTTCTTCTGATATGAATGGTATTGGCTTAGTGGCTGATATATTATCAAAATCTCAAATTGCATGAAGGTATTAACTTTAAATCCCCACTAGCTAATAAATAGTGCATAAACCAAGCGAAAGCAATAAATTACCTGATCATTTTTCTTGTTACCTACTAATTAATGCTTCCATTTGGTTTGATTCACAAATTGGAGTTTGTATCCTGAAGCCCATATGCATTTGTTTTTGTTTGCACGGAAAAAACCCTCACATTTGCACTTATTCAACATATTTGCAGCCAAATTGTTATTCAAGAATGATCACTGTACATGGTGACGAGCATATAATCATTTATGCTAAAAGAGATATTAATCAATGGGAAGAGCTGACATATGATTACAGGTTTCTAAAATCACAACTCATGATTTTGTTGTTTTTTATATTAATTTGGCTGACTTTTATTGTCTGTCATCTTGTCAAGATTTTTCTCTATTGAGGAGAAGCTTCCGTGCTACTGTGGCTTCCCTAGGTGCCGTGGGGTGGTGAATGACTTTGAAACTGAAGAACGACTTTCAAAGCTGAATGTTCCCCGCTCTGAGCTAATTGAATGGAAAGAGGACTGACCAACATAAATGTGGTAATTTTTATCTGATCCATAACATTTTTTTTTTTTTATTACTAAACGCCAATTCTTATTTAAAAATTAAGCATCCTATTGGTTTGCACTATATAGGAGACCCACATGTGGTCCTCGAGGGATATGTATATGCGGTTCTGTAGTGAATCATTAGAATAATGCCCATAAGGACATGGATTGACTTTGTTAGAAATTATATGAAGATGCTCACTTCAGCCATCAACATGGTATTGAATAGCATGCAAAATGGGATTCTTGTCCTTGACACCTGGCCATTTGAGATTGGGGGATAATGGCATGGAAAATCATGAATATTCATGAACATGTTTTGATTTGTTTGAATTTGTTTTGGTTTTATTATTGGTTTTGCTTACCTCTTCACCTTTTGAAGGTCCCTAGCCTGTTTTGTCAATACTATTTTTTGGGCTAATAATCGGTCAAGCCATGTCATGTCTAACTTTCGCTTTGTACAAATCTTAGTATCAAATATTTGCCTCTTTTGCACAATTCCTAAGAGCCCTGCCAGTTTTGGTTTATTATAAGGAAAAGAATAAATTGAGCAGGCTTGACTATGGTTGTGGCAAGTGGATGCAACTTAGCTCGAATTGAATACTCGGATGCAATCCTAGAGGTAACTAGAGAACTATGGTACAAATATGTGCCTTCCCTATTTTTACTACAACTCCAACAACAAGGAAGAAGATAAGTGAAAGATAGTAGAGCTAAACCAACTATGGAGTTAGAAAGGAAAATTTTTTCCTTCAATTCATTGTATGATGGTTCATAGGCCTACATTTGTATTTATAGAGAAAACTTTTCTAAGTTCTAGTAGAAGCATAATTACTAATATTAAGAGACTTAAATCTCTAATAGGAAACATCTAAATAAGACATATTCCTTTGATAGGAAAACAACTAAATGAGACTTTAACTAAGCTAGTCGCATGCCCATGCGATGCGCAACATTATATGATTTTTGACTATTTATTATTTTGTCATTTGATTATTCTTATGTGATTTTGACTTTTATATATATTTAAATTGACTTAGAATATAAATCAATTTAATTAAATCTTTTTCTATAATATTTAATTTTAATACTTAATTTGTATTATAATAGATATTTATTTTTTTATGGTCTTATTACGTGTGTATATATATATATATTTATTTTTAAAAACCTAGGAATCGATATTCATCAATTTGTTAATTTGAAAAATTTACTTTAGGACAGTTAAACCTGAAATAGAATTTAGTTCCAGACGATATGTTTTTTCTACTTCTACTTGTAATAATAAAACAGTAAAATTATAATTTAATTATTTTTGTGAATAATAAATCAAAGATAATATTATACAATAGTTAAAGGACTCTTAACATATCCTAATTAAAAGACTTAAATAGAAAACTAATGCTTTTAGTGATATATAACACTTGTGTGCACATGAAATAAAGGGTAATATTGTAAAATAGTTAAATGGACATTTGGTGGTTAAAAAACTTGGGTTTTATATATTTATATAGATATAGATATAGGTAAGATAGATTAGGAAATTAAATAGTCAAGACATATTTATTATAAGACTAAGCATCTAATGCAAATAGATAATGTAAGATCTCACAAAATTAGTCTCGTATTCAATACCTATATGGGTAAGATCTAGTATATTTGTAGGAGTGTGTTAATAGATCTTTAAACTTTAATTAACCACTTTTGAAGAAATAAATTAGACATTAGTTTTACACAGTTTGGATTGGAGCAAATGATATTAAAGCTGATCGGAGACCGTATTGGATGGTGGTTTGGAGTAGACGTGAATTAAGCCAATGGGTGGAAGAAAGGAATTTTGAAGACAAAATTTTACGAAAGTGTTGGTGGTTTGTAAGATCCCATACAATTAGTCCTACATCTAATACCTCTTGTGATAAAATATAGAACATTAGTGGGGGTGTGGCTATAAACTTTTACTTTGGTTAATCATTTTTGAAAAATGACTTGAGCCTATCAATATTTACGGGCCTGGTCGTGATACCCTATTGGAGCTGAGGCAGATGCAAGTTCTTGTTGTCAAGTCTTTTTAGAATTGTGGTCTTTGCTCTCTGCTTTGGAAAATTTACACATTGTTTGTAAAACTTATGTGTCTATGTATGAATTTGTGTTTTCTTATTTTTTCTTAGTTATTCTGGTGCTGGGTTCTGCAGATATGTTGGATAGATTTTCAAATTATGATAGGAAAAGAAATCAAACTGGCAACTGCATTGAGTTGATTTTTTCAGAGCACTGGTATTTAATCAGGAAACTAGGCTGATTGGAATTGCAAAGGCTCTTAAATAATGATTTGCTAGCCTTTTTGTCTCCGCTCCTTTTTTCTTTCAACACGTAAATCTAACAGGATTCAGATCCATTCTTGGCAACTGAGGTGCACAAAACAGCCCTAGGAGTTGCTCTAATTTGTAAGTTGGCCAGCCTCGCATGATGTTTGTTTACTTCATACTTTTATTCATGAATTTATGATATATTCATTCGCAGGTAACTAAACAACATTGAATGGCTATATATATTGTGGAACATCTCAATTATTTTCTTATTGGTCCCATGAAAGAGAATTGGCTTTCGGGTGACATTTGTATATGTGATTTTTTTTCTCTCATGATGATAGGGTTTATTGCTAATTGTATTTCAAGCAATGTGAAAGCTTGCCCATTCTGTAAAGTAGAAACACCAATGAATTTCAATCATAAAGGTAAAAAAGAAAAAAAGAAGAATTTTATGTTCTTGGCTGGTAGGGGTGTGGGGTGCTCATCGACTAGTTCAATCTTGATCAAGGTATGATTTTACGGTGACGGCATTTTTGTCAAATTTATTATAAAATAACTTTCCTTCGCGATATTTTGCTATTAGCTTAAGTCTAAATTTAACAATTTATTTTATATAAATCTAATTAAAGGTAGTTGGGTATTCAAGTTGCTCTTTTTTATTTTTTGTCATTAGATATTCACATATCAATCTATAGTTTGGTAGTAACGCCATTTCATTCAAGAGTCTAGTGCTTATAAGATGGTAAAGGCCTTGCGGGTGTTAGTGGGAGGTGCAACCCAATCCAAAGCGGGGTTGGGCTTTGTTTGGTGGTTTGTAACATTCACATTCGCCATGTATCAATTCTAATTCACTAACCGTGAATGCCTCTTTCCATTGACATCTGTGTTATCCTAAGCTAACCGAAATCTCATTATTATCATTTATAAGTTACCCAATTAATTAACAACCGGGTGCCTGAATTTTGTGTGCCTGTAAGAAAATTTCCAGTAGGATTATCTTAGGTGGTTCAGCTCTACTTTTTTTTAAAAAAAATCCTTCCCATTGGCGCCCTCGCTGTCATGGTGTTCCTTCACTGCTGTCCCTTGCTGTCGTTGTGCTCCATTTGAGGAGCGGCGAATCAACAACCTGGTGCTCCCTCGGGTAGAGGTCATCTGCCGCCTCCTCCTGCTCAAGCAGCCCATCACCCTCTTCGGCGAGGGGACGACGGCGCTAGGGTCAATTGGCTCAAGTTGACTTTTAAAGCCGGTGTCTATGAGGTCGAATGGAGGATGGCGAGGGCGGTGGCGGTGGCGGTGGTGTGGATCACTGTTGCACGAATCGGCCGATTCCGAGTGGCGGCGACTTGGAAGGACCGTGGGTGAGAAATAACTATGGTGGCATTTTTGTAATTAAAATTTAACTCGTGTCCGACTTGAGTATAAAATAATAACTAATTTAAAATAATTTTAAAAAATCTAAAAAATATAAAAAAATATCATAAAATATAATATATATAATAATATCAAAATGACATCAAAATTTAATTTTTATATATTTATTTATGAGTTGTAAAATTATTATATATGATCGATTTGGACAGATTCAATTGGACCGATTCCTATCCGATTTAGACCGATTCTGATTTCGATTCCGACTCCTTAGAAAACCGATTCCGATTCTGATTCTAATTCCGATTTATGCAACCATGGTGTGGATTAGCATTGGGAAGGGTTTTTTTTTAAAAAAATTGTGCAATATGATATAATCAGACGACTCATATCAGATGTGGCTTAGAAAGGTAGCCAATCTCATATATATATATATATTACATATATATATATATATATATATATATGAGGAGGGGGAGGCTGTACTGCAGCACAGCCATCTTGGCTGTGCTGCAGTATTCTAGCCGTTGGATTTAATCCAACGGCTGGATAAAAAAAAACTTTGTGGCGTTGCCGCTCGCCGCCGACGCGCCGCCATCGACGCGACGCCGCCACCCCCTGCCCCGCCCGTCGCCGCCCCCGGCCGACGGGGCGGCGACGTAACCCTCGCGGCGACGGGGCGGCGGATCTAGCCGCCCCGCTCGCCGGGCCGAGCACCGCCACCCCGCCGGGGCCGCTGCCCAGCAGCCACCCCATCCCCCGCTCGCCACCCCGTCGCGCAACGCCCCCGGCCTCCCCGCGCCCCCGCCCGCCACCCCGTCCCCCGCCCGCCGCGCCCTCGCCCCCCCCACCCCGGCCGTCGCCGTGGCCGGGCACCCTTCCCGCCCCCTCCGCCGTCGCTGCTGCGGCGGCGCCGGCGGCCCCCTCTTTTTTTTGATCTTGGCCGTTGGATGCTAATCCAACGGCCAAGATCAAACTCCAGCACAACCAAGATGGTTGTGCTGGAGTACAGGAAAACTATTTCCTATATATATATATATATATATATATATATATATAATATACTTCTGGTCTTTCCCTTAAACACCTTGGTTTTGTTGTAATCACGTTTTATATGTTCCTTATTAGCTGTATATACAATATAACAAATAAAATCACGTTTAATAATAGAAGTAACGCTCGCTTCAATGGCTAGGAATAATTTAGCGTTAGTAATACGGTCCACACATATAATTGGGTATCAAATCTTCCTCTATGTGGGGGTGGCACCAATAGATTTACCTTAAAAATGGTGGGAAATCGTAAAAAGTTCCGAAAATTTTTAAGGTAACTAAAAGGAATACCCTCATACGGGGATGCCATGTAGTCACCAATGGAAAATTAAGAAAAAGAAAATTGAAATGCTATGAACAAACAATGACAAAAAAAGGAAAATTGTGAAAGACGTCGATTTTTGCTACCATACCTGAACAATATACAACCAATAATTGGTTGTCTTTGACGGTCGATAATGGTTCTTACTATTCAATATCTGGTTGATAATGATTCTTACCAGTCAGTTTGCACCATTGCTCTCCCCTCCCTCTTTGAACTCTGCTCCACAACTTTCTTCTTACCGTATTCCTCTCTCCTTAATTTCCTCCTTCCTCACCATCCATGCTTTTGTGTAATTGTTTTTGGTAGTTTCATGGATGGTCATGCATGGGCAGCCAGGGATCATCCTATTGTGATTTGGGTATGCTTCTCGTTGGTTTTTGCTGCCGGTCATGTGCACGGCAATGGTGTATTCCGGGTGCAACGCAAGTTTGGCGGGATGGGTGGAACGTTGGAAGGGATGAAGACCCATGATGCTCATCGCCGTGGAAGAGTTCTGGGTGCTGTTGATCTTCCTCTCTATGGCAATGGCTCTCCCTCTGACGCGGGGTATTTCTCTCCTCCACCTTTTCATTCATTTTGATTTCAAATTGCAGAATTTGATTAAATGACACTAGGTGGATTAGCAAAACATATTTACAGCCATTTTTCTTCAAAAAAACCGTATTTACAACCATAACTGACTGCTTGATTTCGATTTCTCAATAATCAGTCCAATTGTCGATGTTGGGATGATTATTATCACGGTTATACTAGTGGTTATTTATGTGCTAGAATATTAAATCATCTAGTGCATTAGGTTAGTTTTGAAAGTAACTTCCAATAAGTAGTTCTCATGATCATCTAAGAAAATATATATAAACTTCTTCACCTGGCCAGCATGAAAGTCGGAAGAACCCTTCAATACATTAATTATTAAATGCTTCTTGTTCTAATAACTTGTAGTTTTTGGCAAAGTAGCTATACTATATCAATTTACGTGAAGTAGGTTACAGATCATACTGAAAGTTTAATACTAGGAATTAATCCGAACCATTTGCCTTGTCCTTGTTCACGAGCTAAGGCGGAAAACTAGCTTGCACACATGGAGAGTGTTCCAAACAGGGAAGGTGCTGGATTTACTTGGCCCGTTGTTTTGTGATGAATTAACTAACCTGTACCAGGAGAATGGTTTTCTTTTAACAACTCAAACTATTACACAAGTTAGTTAAACCATCTAAATTTACAAACTACGTCGACTTTTTCATGAAAATATGGGTGATGAATTTCGAGTGTCTTGATTTCTTGGGCCGCCCTTGGCTATTGGAAATATGTTTTGTGTCTTAGACTTTTAATTTGTACGTTTTGATTGATTAATGTGGCCTTATATACCATAGCAGTTAGGACGGCTGTTATGCATTTTTAATTATCTGATATATCAAAACTATATTTATTGCTAGTTGTGTTCTTGATATAAACATTTTATTCTCCATGAGTTTAGGTTATACTTTGCTGAAATTGAAGTTGGAACTCCTCCAAAGAGGTTTAATGTACAAGTTGATACAGGAAGTGACATACTATGGATAAATTGTGAAGGATGCAAGCAATGCCCGACAGAGAGTGACCTTAATGTACTGTGTTCTATATCACTTTTGAAATTTATTATTTGTGGAAGTTTTTGGTAGATGCCACCAATGATATTAAATTGAGAATGCATAAAATATTGAAAAATAGTATGTTGATGTTCTCCACCTACGTCCTTGTATAATTACCCACATAAGATTTTTTGGGTCATAATTAATACCTACCTTTATTTCATAATGTGGGCAGGGAATGAGGGTGATGAACGCCGGAAAAATATAATTATAAAATACTATATTGATATTTGTATATGCCAAACTTTATCTTGAAAATATATTGATGTTTTAACTTTTATCATTAATATTGACAAAAAAATTCAAGATTGAAACATAATTCTAAACGATTACTAATGTGAACGACCAATATAACAATAATAATTGGTATATGAGTTTTCTTTATGAATGTTATATATCCTCTTTTGTTTGCTACTACGATTCCTTACACTATAGCTTGTTTTTTATGTAGATAAAACTTACGTTTTATGACCCACATGGTTCAAATACTGCGTCTTCAATCACTTGTGATCAACCTTTTTGCACCTCAGCTTATGAGGGGACACTGTTAAACTGCACCACTGGTGTACTATGCCCTTACCATGTGCCTTATGGAGATGGAAGCAGCACTAGTGGATACTATGTGAGTGACTTGCTTCAATATGAACAACCATCTGAAAATTCTGTAACAAAGAAGGCCAATGCCAGTATTATATTTGGGTGAGTTTCTTATCTTCACCAAAGCAATTTATGAGTTTGCAAAGGAACATGAGATGCAAGTCTTACTTGTGAATTTGATTTTTCACAAATGTGAGAATTTCTTCTTTGGACAAACATCATTTGTTGTTGTTGTGTTATATCCTAAAGAAGTGAACTATTGACAATAGGGTATAGTTTAAAAACTTGAGACTCTGACCAGACGAGAGTGGATTTGACTCAGAGGTCATTTAGAACAATTTTTCTATCCAATAAGCAAAAATTAGATGTGTCAAATTATGAGATATAGTTTTTTTGACATTTGAAATTAATAAATATATGATTTACATTATTTTAAACTACCAATTTAACTAAATTGAAGAAAAATAATATATTAAAAATATTTTTTATTTGACTCGGGAGTGATTCAAGTAGACTATGGGAATCAATTATAAAATCGGTTAACATGGAATTATTCATAGAGTTTGACTCAGAAAGCCTTAGATTGGAGTCGATTCGGAAAGATTTTGGAACAAAATAGGAGTTTTAAAACTACCCTATTGAGTGAAGAGTAAAGGAAATGAATGTAGGAAATAAGGGGGCGATTGAGCGAGAAAGATTAGGGAAAAAATAAAGTTCTTTTATACTTCTCCGTATGATCAAAGCTGTGTCTTTCCTTAGATGATTTGCTTGTCTCATGGTTCAGCTGTGCAGCTTACCAATCAGGTGATCTGAGTGCACCGAGCGGAGCAATTGACGGAATATTTGGTTTTGGACAATCAAATTCTTCGGTGCTTTCCCAATTAGCTGCATCTGGAAAAGTGAAGAAGATGTTTGCACATTGCTTAGACAGTGTTAAGGGTGGTGGAATTTTTGCCATTGGGAATGTTGTTCAACCTAAAGTGAAATCTGTTTCTTTGATGCCAAATATGTGAGTAAAATATGCTGCCAGTTTATTGATCTCAGAGGACCAATAACTTTAAAAATCAAAACATACTCTCCCCTGTATTTGTTGGTGATGTATGATTGTAAGAGTTGGACTTGTAGGCCACATTATACTATTTCTTTGGAGGGAGTTGAGGTTGGCAACACTACCTTGCGCCTTGCTTCTGTTCCATCTAAGGGCCAAATCTCAGGAAGAGCAATTATCGATAGTGGCACCACCTTGGCTTACCTTCCAGATGAAATCTATAAACAATTGATGCCTATGGTATGAAGTTTCAATATTATCTTAATCAATATTCATCTACTGAACAAGGGTTTTATTTTTGCAGATTGTTTCTTCGCTATCAAATATGAAATTGCAGATTTACCAGGGCTTTCAATGCTTTACTTTCGTTGGAAGGTGACCAGTCTCATTATGTTATAAATTTTCTTTCATTTTGCTCAAGTTAGATTTCTTGAGAGCTATAACTTCTAGTTGGGACAATTTAATGGTCCAACCACTCAAAATCCACATAGGTAAATGTAAAAATTTTAACCTTTTCATCTTAGTAGTCAAAGTAATTGTAATAAAAATTAATTTTAAAATATCTTTAAACCAGAACGTTGTTTTAAAAATTAACAAGTAGGTTTTATTTAGGGATGCTCATTGGGTGAGTCGAGTTGAGTTTTGTTTGGCTCAAGCTCAATTCATTTGATTTTGAGTTCTAATAAAGTTAAAAGTATTCGAGTCGAGTCGAGTTTGAACTAGTTTAATTCATATATATTAATGCTATTTTATATTATAATTACTAAAATTTAATTTTAATTAAAATATCTCAAGTTTGGCATAATCATGCATAAAAGATAATTTAATTATGCATAAATTTATTTAATTTGATATCATATGATGATATTTTATAATTTTGTTATATTTATATAAAGAAATTTAAGATAAATATGGTCAAAAACATGATTCCTTATTTAAAGTATCGAGCTTCTAAGTTGAGCTTAGTTGTGCAAGTATAGGTTTAGGCCCTCGTTTAATATCAAATTAAGCTTCGAGTCGAGTATTAAGCTAAATCGAGTTTAATCGAGTTTTGAATAACCCTAGTTATATTGATGTTAAAAAAATATAAAAATATATTAGCATCCACCTTATACACTCTATTTTTCATCCATATAAACCTCTATATAGGACCCACTTAAAAAAATAGTCACATTAGATGCATAACTCATATAAGCTAGCTATACGAGGTGTAATTTACCTTAATTTTTTCCAATGATATATATATATATATATATATATATAAACTTGATTAAGATATTTGGTTATCAAATACAATTTGAGAAGCTATTATCACAATTATAGGGGCATAGTTCAAATTTGAATAGCTTGAACAGTTTCACAACACATCTTTATTTAAGTTTGAAGTTCTATATAAGTTAATAATTTGTATGATAAAAGGTCTTTGTTTCTAGCTTAATCACTTTCAGGATTATTTACTAACTAACTCATTTTTCAAAATTGCAGTGTTGATGATCAGTTTCCACGTGTGACCTTATTATTTGAAAATAATATCTCTTTAATAGTTTATCCTCACAACTATTTATTCCCAATCCAGGTTAGTTATAGTGTTTTAAAATATTTGGTTGAGCTCAATTTTTTTGTTGAGATTTTCAATATCAAAATTCTTTTATTCACTAACAATGTGGAGCTTCATTGTGTGTCACAATATTTTAGGATGATGGTTGGTGTATTGGTTGGCAAAGTAGTAACTTTCAAACAAGAGATGAAATAGACATAACACTACTTGGAGGTAAAGTTGCTTAACATAGCACATTCTCTCTTGGGTTATTTATAATCTCCCTTATTATTACCAATTTGTCTTAAGGAATGAATTCCTTATGTATATTCAAACTAAATATATATAGTTGAAAGCTTTGAACTTGTCAATTACCCATATTCTATTGTTCTTCTTTAAAATACCAATTCATTGGTTCTGACAGAAAAATAGAATTAGGTGTATTATAAGTCATTTGAATTTTGTAGATAACATTGTTTGGCCACCCTTGATTTTCTTATTAACAATAAAACTTTCATCTAAAAAGCATCATTTTAAAAAAAATTTCATATTAATTTTCTTTTGGTAATTCTTGCAGATTTCGTATTATCAGACAAACTTGTTGTTTATGATCTTGGAAATCAAATTATCGGATGGACAGATTACAATTGTGAGTATCACAGGCTATTGTCATCATGGAGCACAAGTGACTTCTAACACCTGCATTGGCATACAAAGCAAAAACTATATTGAAAAAACTGTGACTATCATTTTGGAATTTGATTTACAATTATATTTGTTATAAACTTAACATTTTTAAGGTTATATGCATGTCAAATAAAGCTGATGAACTATGAAATAATAGTACATTGTGCTTGTTTTGATGTATATTCTTTAATTTTCATTGATCATTTCAGGCTCTTCAAGCATTAGGATTCAAGACGAAGAAACCAGCAAAGAATACAACGTAGATGCCAAAGATATCTCATCAGTAGGCAGTCTTGAAGTTAATTTTGTAAAAGGAATGTGGCTACTAACAACTATCTTACTTTTCAACTTCATTCACTGAGATTACTATAAAACTTGGTGTTAACAAAATGGTGCTAAAAAATAGTGGCCTTATGTTAATTGTAATAAACCGTTTGATTCTATACTCACACCAAAGAAGAAGGGTATCTTTTAGTGTGTATTTTATTTTTGAAATATCGTCGACAACCTTAATGATATTTCATCCCACCCATAATCACAGAATGACTTCAAAATCTAGAACAGAACCTTGTTGAAAAAAATGATAAGCTCCATGAGGTGCAGCTCACCTTAATTTTTTCTCTTATTATAACTGTATTTTAGGCTTCACTATTTCTGGGTAACCATGGATTTAGATATTACTAATAGCGCAGTGTGAATATTTTAGAATAGTTATAAGGAACTACTCAGAGAAAACTGAAGGATGCCACTATATTTAAGGCACTATATAAGAGCGAAGATTATGTGAAGATGTCCCTGCTTTGTATTTTTTTCATACTGAAAAGAGTTTTTTTCAAGGCAAGTGAAGGTTTTATTCATAAAACATAGCCCTGAATAAAGAGCATGCAGGAGGGCTTGTAAACACCAGTAAGTTATACATACACCTTTTATAAACCAAACCGTAGCCACCATTAATTCTTGCAAACCAAACACAAACATCATAACATAACTAATAAAAAACCACAACCCTCTCACACTTTCTTTAATAACTAAATTAGCTAACAAGTTTGAGAAGAAGAAGCAAGACAACCATACTTGATGCACGATCAAGGGAAACAGCGGAAACAGTAGAATCAAGTCCTGGCACCGATGGAAGGACCCACCAACCATGGGGTTACAAAGTGGATATATACATATGGAAAGGATAAAAACCTTGCATCAAAGATAGCAGACATGCATCAACAAGCAAATCTGATAACTAAACAAATGGGAAAGAAAGTAAGAGAGAAGCACTCATGTTTAATCCACTCTCCTGGAGATAAGTGTATTAACTAATTTTCACTTTTGTGCATTAGCTTCACTTAATATATGTTTTCTGCTAACTGTAAATGAATTTCATGGGCGTTGAGCCACACACTTGTAATGAATATATTTTAGTTGCATGAAGTATTTACCACTTAAGCTGCAATTGAGACAAGCTGGTTATTTATTGTATAAAAAGAAAAGGATGGTAATTCTGATTAACACATCCATGCTGTTTTCTTGGCTGTCTCTTCCTTTGGCTCTAAGTATCCAACCAAAAGCAGCCGAAAAGAGTATTCACATGATCGTAGAGTAGCAAAAGTTCCTGATCCATCAAAAAAGGTTGTCTGGGTTGTGATTGAATTTCACAAGCTCTCCACTATTTCTATTAAAAAAGAAAGTATGGATATAGAATTATTTCCCAAGAGCTGTGCTTACCTTAATCTAAAGATGCGATTAGTTGAAACATACCCATCAAGTGATCTAATATATACACATAACAAGATATAGAAGTAGTTGAGCAGTGCAAAATGTGGCTAAAAGCATGGCTTCTGTTAATTATATACATGACACAATTACATGAAGGAAATGCAATTTGTCAACCATCCCATGTAAATAGGTGAACTGTCTTGTTAACATCCAGTAGTAAATTATCATAGTCCTTTTATTTCCTTTGCTGACACAAATTCTGTTTTATAAAAGCTTCAACTAAAGTTGATTAGGTAGGGAAGTTGGTCTGAGCTACATCTAATTAGGAAGAAGTTAATTGGTCATTTGAGATTTGAGTCAGCAAATTGTTGTTTAACTTATATTAATTTTTTTCTAAACATATTAATATTCTATTAGATTTAAATAACAATACTATGTTTGTTCTTTGTCCAAAAATATGAGCTGGTTAAGAGAGAGTGAGTGAAAAAAGCATAAGGCTCTTGGAGCTTCTTATTGTTTGCTTTGGAGAGGAAAAACAGGTGATTTGTTTATAAATTTAAAAGTGTGTGCTAATCATCAGCTAAATGGTAGGTTAGCATGCTACCATGTGCCATTTCTACTAAAATATTTGTGTGAAAGTGAAGCACTAAGAAGCTTAATTTGTATAATACACAAGGAAGAGCCACCTAAGGAATCTCCACCCTTAGGGCTCTAAATAAGTCAGGGTTTTGCTCTTGCCTCTTGCATCTTCTTACCTTCATCCGTTGGCTAGCAATAAAAATATAATTCATATTTGGTTTTGTTAATCATAACGAATACATAAATTTCATTTTCTTTTTCCTCTTCTTCAGCATTTTAAAAAATAATTAAACCTAAATGCTAAAAGGCCATGAGATCTGACTCAATGCTTTATGTAATAACTTGGCCCAAGGCAAAACTAATAAAGCTTTATACTTGAGTTGAGTCATTAAAATTAGGTCATTTACTATGTGTCATTTTTTTAAAAGAAGTTCGTCATGAAGCTTGATCATGTATACTTTAAATTTTGATTAGGCATGAATATTTATATATCTATATATACCCACCTCGAGAAATGACCTAAATCGCTCGGCAAGATTAAAAAAATATGTATAACAATAATTTTTGGGCCAATTATCATCCATCTTACATGTTAATGGGGAGAAAAAGCAACATATAATAACATCTCTTAAGTCTTCTAATTGCTTTGTTCATGTTTCCTAATCATCCCCATTTGATAATCGTATTTAAGTGTAATTACTTCATCTTATGTGTGTGGTCCCCCCATAAAACCCAAAAGCCAGATGTTGGTACTCATCAAACCTAAACATCAAGGACCACAAATTCATATTATTCAATACCCACAAATTAATTGAAGGATTCATCATGCTTAGCATGTAGTAAGCATTTAGTTTAGCAGTGGCATTAAAAAGTGCAGATGATAATCTTGTTAATTAACCAACTTACAACTTAGTTGCTATAGAGGAAGGTTATGAGCTAATTGCACACCCGGCCCTAGTTTGTTGCAGTTAAAAGACTAATATATTTTGAAACTAGACATTAAACTCATTTTTATTTTTCAGTTTCATCAAAATAAACGCCTCTACACGCCTTAACCCAGTTAGTTTTAGTCTATAAATTAGTGTATTTAGTGAGAAAATCGACTTTTTATCGATCACCCTAATTGGGTCAACTGAGCATCCTTTAACCATTCTAGGAATTCATAGAGAGGCAAGCTAACTAATATTGGTAACTCGTATTAACACATTGTTTCCTATTATTTTATGTGATTAAAGGTCTTAGACACATAAAGAAAAGTTTAATTAAAGATAAAAAATAAAGAAAAAATAAAAGTATGACTTGGCTTATACTATAATTGAAAAAGGGACCTTCCATGAACAACTCCTAAGCATATTCAGCTCCATTAACAAAGGAAAAAAGTGATGAAGTGGTCATGTGGTTCCTCCCATATATCACATGCATCTATGATCCGACAAATATGACAAGTTCTTGGCAGCATATGGCTTTATCATCAACAAGTTTGGTGATCCAAACTGGACCAGGATCATTGCATGCAAGGATGAACACACTCAAAGACCAACCTAGAGATGATAACAATGGTGCACATCTCTTGCCTGCCACAACATTCAAGGGACAAGGAGAATGGGAGGCACGAAGGAAGTAAAGGGTTGCCACCTTTTTATTTCCTCTTCCTTTGTAGATCTGACTGGGAATGATAATCACAGTTTACTTACTCTGAGGTGGGGGCTTTGGACTTTTCCAGCTTAGAAGGCACTTATTTATACAAGAGAATGTTGAATATAATATGAGACTTCCCTCTACTGTTCTCTCTTGGATGACCTGTCTATGTTGCTTCCCTTCCTCTTTTCTATTCCCGGTCTTTCCCTTCTCACCAAGCAAGCTTTTTATTCTTCCAACATTTAGTTTGTATAGTAAATTGTTGAGCAGAGAGTGCTTCTGCAATGGAGGAGCAGCCATTGCAGTCTTATCTTCAGATGGTGGTGGGATCTGATCACCATCTTGATCAAGTGGTGGCTAACGAGGTGAACTCTAGTCTTGATCAAGTTATTACAGCAAATTGTACTGTTGTTGATTATCCATTGTTGCCAACTAATCCCACGCTTAACTTCCTTAGCAACTCTCATGTATCTCCTTTCATCAAATCATCATCATCAGTCCCTTCTATTGAAATTCTTGGTAGGACCCAAGTTTCTTCTTCCCCTTCATCACCTTCAATGGCTTCCCCTTCATCTGTCCATCCCACACTACTCACCTTCTTCCTGCAGGAGCAAGAGTGCAATTTGGACAAACCAGCAACACCTCTTCATAGCATTGTGCCTGATCAAACCAATATTGATTTCCATTCATGTCCAAAGCAACAGGAACTAATATGTTTTCAATCGCTTCAAACTGATCAAAAGCTTGCCAACTCTCCTTCCATTTGCTACCAACGTGATTGGCTAGGTGTGACAAGAAGCCCACAGATGAAACTCTCTGCAGGAAAGAGGCTAAATGGGTCTCTCCAAAAGAGTCCCACCTTCCCCTCTGCATCATCTTCTCAGAAGCTCTTCAGAGGGGTGAGGCAGAGGCATTGGGGGAAATGGGTAGCAGAGATAAGGCTTCCAAGGAACAGAACAAGAGTTTGGTTGGGCACATTTGATACAGCAGAGGAAGCAGCCTTTGCTTATGACACTGCAGCTTACAAGCTTAGGGGGGATTATGCTCAATTGAACTTCCCAGACCTCAAAACCCAATTGAAGGCAAACTTCACAGATGGATCATCTTGTTCCTTCTCTAAGGCCAACGCTTTATGTTCTGCAACTTCTGCCCTGTTGGATGCAAAGCTCCAAGCTTTTGGGGAAGCCAACAATGGCAAAGCTAGGCCAAATGTGAAGTCTGAAAGAAAGGAACCACAGTTAGAGGCAGGGGTGAGCAAGAGGACTTCTGATGCTTGTGGGGGGGCTGCAAATTCTTCAGGATTGAATAAGAGTCCACAGGATCAGGTGATGGAGAATGATGGTGTTTTGTTGAGCAGGATGCCTTCCCTGGACATGGATATGATCTGGGCAGCTCTTCCTGTCTCAGATTCATAACAATAAAGAATTGTCTTTATCTCTTGTGTAGATTGAAAGGAGAAAAAAAGGATCATATAATCTTGTTTCCATTGTGCACTTTCAAGTTTTTTTATCAATAGATCATTGCCTATGTAGGTGATTCAGTAGTTTTCAGATTTCATGAGCATGACCATTTTGTTTTTTTTGCTTGTTCTCCATTGCTACGGTTTCCTTTCTATTTGTTTACTTTCATGTTCCTGTTGATTTCAAAGAAGAATAATATTTCATATATGATTTACAAAGTGGGAGGAGTACTTCAAACATTTTACCCTTGTAGTATTTTGATAATAATTTCATTGCATAACACCTGAAATTTATAGATTTACGATCAAATTTTGCTGAACTTGAATACTGATATTGATGCCCTCAGATGCAGGTTTGCTATTTTACATATTATACCCCAAATTGTTCGCCCATTTTTTCGTAACACTTGGCATTCCCACAGAAAGAAAAATTCCATAGTGCTTATGTTTTTCATATACACACAGGCTATAGTAAATAAATACCCATAATAAGCTCCATGGTCTAAATTATTCTCCGTTTATGCAATTTTCTTTTTGGGAATTACCTACCCAAGCTGCCAAGCACATCCTCCATATAATAAATACGCAACTATACAGGAGTAAAGAAGGTAAGCTATTGAGGAAGTTTCCTGCCAGTGCAACAGCAAATAACTTCAAGGAATGAAAGCTCCCATCTTCCCAATATATGTTGCACACAAAAAGCAAGTTTAACATTTTCAAAAACCTTGCGAAATCAAATGCATCATAATTCCCACAACAAATTGCAGGAAATAAGATCAATTAATTTGATTACTCCTAGTTCTTGTTTACCAATAATTTGCATTGACAATGGATCAAAAAATAAAACAAAGCTCTCCACATTTGTTATGAAGGCTGATTTCATAACTAATGAGTAGTGAACACTAACAGAAGACAGAGTATGTGAGGCTATTGTTATTTGAATTTGATTCATCGTTTCGAGCATGGAAATTACAGAATGACAAAACCCTCCATAACTTTTCTCTTCTCTACTTGCTGGCACCATTATGGCAGGTTCTCCCCTGAATCAAACAAAAACAGGGAGAATTAACTATGATGCGAATCTCATGGCAGAAATTATACTTTATGATGATTGGTGAACAAGCAAACACATTAACAGCTTTCTTTTCAAAAGAGATTTTCTTACTTATGTCATCGAGGGAGATACTACCAACATTTATTCCTGTTTTTATCAATCGAATTTTGCCTGCAAAGACAGTGAGTGAAGCCTGGTGAGAAAAGAAAACGGTTATCTTTCACTTTTTCGCAGGCTTTGAGGTTGTAGGATTTTAGAACTGACAAGATATCACAAACTAATGGCACTAAAACTATATGGCTGAAACAAAACACATACACATGACACGTCTGTGCGAAGCACAATTTGGCTATTTTTTAGCAATAAAGTGATAAAATCTCCATTGGCTACTTTTTAGCAATAAAGTGATAAAATTTCCATCGGCAAAACTCAGCCCAAGTAATAGGTAGAAGTCCAGGATAAACTGGATAAGTTATTTATATATGTAGATTACAGATTTTTTTAAGACATGCAATTTAAAAAAAATTTTTGAGCAGCCAAGGACAATTTTAACAAATGCAAGATTGTGGATTAGTGAGGAAATATGCTCAATCATGGCAGAGAATCAACACTTCCTTCCCACCAATAGTTATTCAGCCAATTTCTCCAAGAAAAATAATTCATTGTACGGCCTTTAGACTATTGAATGTAATTCAGGCTTTCTAATTTCTAAAGCTTAAATAAATCAATTTTCTCTTATCTATTTCATTTCATAAACTTCTTAAATGGCAGTCAAATTTGTATTTCATATCGATTTTCTGGAAAGAAGTAGAACCACAACAAGGACGAGTATCACTTGCTTCGTGCATAGAACAAAACTGTACAAGAACTATGACACCATTATTAAATCATGAATGATTATGAAACTATATGCATTGTGATTAGCCATAGGCGTGGGGACTAGCTGTTTCAAGGGAAACAGGGCTAAATTTTGCAAACATGAACCAAAGTCATAAAAGGCCATCAGGAAACAATATTGTGGAAATGAAAATTTTGACTTACCATCTCGACGGACACATATCTCTGGTATATTTTTCACTTGCCCAGTGATGCTATCATTGTACACTCTCGTCTCGATATCCCCTTCAACAAATACTGAAGAGCTGAAAAGGAAAAAAGTAATAAATAAGATATTTAAAGCATAAGAATGCAATTGCATCCAATAATTTTAGCTCTTCACTAACCATCTATTATAGGTTCATTGAAGCAAATGACACTTGCGATGCAAAATTTAAAAAAATGGCATTAACTGGCTTCACTGGAGCAGGTAGACACAAGGGAAGACAGGATGTCCGGACAAATACCAAAGTTATACACAAAGAATAGCATTAACAGGCTTCTCTTAGTTACTTTTTAAGGAATTAAAAAGAATTTTAGTGTGAAAGAATTTTAGTGTAAATCGTTAGACTTTGAATCAAACTGTTTCATAGCTTCTTATGAGCACTATCTAATTCGACTATAATGAGAAATGCACTCTGCAGCCTCAACAGAACCTAAAATCTACTTGAATACGCAGCCTCCCAAGATAATTATTTAAAACGAAAAAGAAAAAAGCTGTTAGACTTTGAATCAAACGGTTTCATAGCTTCTTATGAGAACTATTTAATCTGACTACGATGAAAAATACACACTGCAGCCTCAATAGAACCTGGAATCTACTTGAATACACAGCCTCCCAAGATAATTAAAACAAGAAAAAAGAAAAGAAAAAAAAGGGAAAAAAGCATACAGATTCAAGATAAGGTAATGCAGATCTTACATGACATATGAGGATGAGAATGCCCTCATAAAAAGGCAGATATAACCAGTATGAGGAAAACAATTTCCGACAGTAAATGAAAACAAGGGCCCATATACATACTTCTTGACGAGTTGTTGCACGGCATAAGATCCTAGGAAGGTATTGTGCACAGCAATACGATGCCATTGAGCAGGTTTTGATACTTGAGGTGAATTAACTAGTCGCTGGTCATACATTCCAGCAGTTCCAACAGTAAATATGGTTATAGTCCTCCCATTTCTTAAAATTTTCTGCATTGGAGGTTGTCCAACTTTCCCGCAAATAATTGCCTAGAGCAGAAATTGCAAAACATTCTACTTATCACTCAAACTGTGCCCACTGATATTGCAGCCAATTAGTCAATCAAGAAATAGAAAAAACATAACTGCATAACATAACAATACCTTATGGACACCGCGGAAGTTCCAGCCTCTTTTGGGGTCAACGCCCTGAGGCTGTAGATTTCCCTTGTCAGTTAAAAACTCGTCACCATCGCTATCGCCATCCTCGTCATCCTGCCGTATTCCTTGATTGTTCCCTCCGCAATCATCAAATGACATTGTTGAGTGACATAGGTGGGCCCGCAGTCCTTCAAATACAATAACAAACAATTAAATAAAGAAAACGAACAAAAGTGTTTCTACAATGCCCTTCCAATTCAGCGGATTGAGAACCACTTTGATCACTACAATAAATTTTCCTTTCATTGTTTTGCAGAATCCAGTGGCTGTACACAGTATAAATATACATTGATCAGTTGCTGAAGACACTAGCATCATGGTATTCAAAATTTTTTTGTCAATATGACATGCATAGACGGAATCCATCCACTGTGTCGGCAAAAAACAACTTCTACCTTCCAATAACTAATCAAGCAAAGGCCAACTAACAATTCTTGAATCTAATATTATCTTTTTTCTAGCAAAAAGAAAGCAAGCGAGCTAATAATAAATCAACGACGCATAATCTCTTGTACACCACTTAATACTTGTAGAACCGATTGTACCATGCCTCGCGTTCTCGCCGCCGGAGAGGATCGGGTGGCCTCGGGAGGGCGGAGAGGCGAAGCTGCTCCATGGTCTCGCCGGACATTTGGAGGTGTCCGGCGCGGAACATGGGAAGAGCCTTCGGAGAGAGAGGCAGCGATGGGAGCGGTGGAGGGGGAAATGGGTGGGCATGGGAGTACGAGGGGGATGGGTCTACCACCGTCGTCGTTGCTTCTTCTCTCAATCCCCCTCTTCACTTAGCTCACGTAAAACCCTCGCCTCGAATAGTAAAACCCTCACCTTGTAGTTTTATAAAATCCATAATAATATGTTAATTATGAGACGAAAATAATTAGTATCAACTGCAGGCTCGTATCTCTACGTAAATTAACTTTAATATCGTATTATTTAGTACCTACTTCCTTGGGTCATAAACCCATTTATTAGTAACCGGGCTGAGCGCACCGTTGGTATTTCAAGAGGGCGAGCAGTTTGATACTAACTTCTTTTGAGGGTAGGGCGACGAAAGGCTACTTCAATGATTGAAAGAGCCGGAAAACTCGAGAGGGTAAAGGCCTATTCGGGCTATGCTTCTTGCTTTGTGCACAAGAACGCTAGCGCGTGACTTCTTTTGAAGCCTTTCGGGTAATGTAACACAAGCCTCACGACATCTTATTGATATTGATTGGATTACAACAGTGGTTAAGATGATTTAAGTATTTTTGTTTGAAAATTGCTAATATTACTATATTGGCATCGGCTCATGCTAAGGTTCCTCATTAATTAGTACATAATTAAAAAAACATGCGCTTATGGTTATTGTGTTCTCGGTATTAGATTTTGTTGGGTAAATAGATAGGTCATTTATGCATTAGGATTGTGTAGATTCAAATACAATAACATATTTGGGTCGAGGTTTTGTACCCATTGTTTATTAATACATTTTAAAGAAAAGATAGACTTATGACGTAGAAGTAATAGATATATGAAAGTCTAGTCATTCATTTACATCATCGCATGGCTATAGCTTTTTATTTTTGTAAGCTGATAAAATTGTACTTATCATTCTTGTAATCCACAAAGGCTCACATTAAATGTAGTTAAGACAAGAATATGAGCGATTCAATAGACAAACCAATCCGGCAAGCCACCATTTATGAAATAAGAAGCAAAAAGATAGCAAAAATCCTCTTACTCTCATGCCCAAATGCTTAAATATTTACTTCCAAATATTGATTTTATCATGTCTCACCTTCATTCTTCTCTTTTTGCATGATTTACAAGGCTACTCAAGTCTACCTCTTTTCTCTTGTCTGGCCTCCGTTGGAGGGGGAGAAAAGTGAGCAAAATTTTCCAGCATCTCTTTTGCTAACCTCATTCTTTCATGGTTCTTATAACAAAGAGCATCTTTTAGTTATGGATGAGGCTGCCTATGAGGAAAATAGTGTTATCTGTTAGGTTCATCTTACATCATATTTGTAGATGACTGGTGACTTGTATATAGGTTAATGAGAAAACTTTATTCCTTAAATTAGTTTTTGGATCAAGAGAGGCTATAAAACTTATTGCAAGTATTTTTGGGGCCAATTGGACCTAACAGTGTATCGGAAACTCGTTGATTTATTGGTAGCAAATTTTGGGTTGTGGATAATTACTGCCCTCTAGGTGTTTGACAAAATTTCTAAGAGCCTAATTGGTGTGTTTGTGATTTATATTTCAACAAGATGGTTGATGAGAAGCACATTAAGATGATATCTCTTAAATGACAGAGTAACCGGCACTATTGGAAATTTGATTATTTATATTCTAAGGATTTGCATGAACTTATCACTGGTCCTCTGTTTGAGATATAAAGTTGTGTATCATCATGTTTCTGAATTGACATCCTCAAAAGTAATATGGGATAAACTCTAAGAAGTTTATGAGAGGAATAGTGCTGGAAACAAGACTCTTTTGATAAGGAAATTAATGAATTTGAGGCATAAGGATGGAAGTAATATAAGTCACCATCTCAATGAGATAAAGAGTATTATTACTCAACTTGCCAGGATGAAGATAACTCTAGATGAGGAATGACAAACTATCCTGTTCCTTAACACATTGTCAGAGAATTGAGAAACATTAGTGATCTCTTTGAGACTTGCTACTCTGGATGGAAAACTCACAATAGACATCGTAATAAGAAGTTTATTGAATAAGGAAGTGAGAAGAAAATCTCTGCCAACTTCAGGGTCTCATGTATTAATGTCAGAAAAGGCAAGAGGTAGATCAAGAAACATAGACACAAACAGAAGGGACACAAGTTGAGGAAGGTCTAAACACATGAAGAGAACTTGAAGTGTTATTATTGTGATAAAATAGGTCATTTCAAGAAGAATTGTTGGAAGTTCAAGAAAGACTTCAAAAATAAGGACAACAAGAATCAAGAAGAAACGAATACTAATATTGTGCATGATGACATGGTGATTTTTTGTGATTGTGGGAATGATTATTTGATGGGTGATTATGATGCTAGTTGGGTAGTTGACTCAGGAACATTGTTCCATACAACTTCAAGCAGAACTTTCTTTACTACTTATGAACCTTCGGATTTGGGTATAGTGAAGATGAAAAATAGTGATACTTCCTAAATTGTGGGACTTGGAGATGGGCATATAGCAACAAATACGGGTTACAAATTCGTGCTTAAAAATGTCAGACATATTCCAGATTTGAGGATGAGTTTGTTGTCAACTGGAGTGCTTGATGATGAAGGATTTGGTTCACAATTTCCACAAGGTGTGTGGAAACTTGTGGAAGGTTCTCTTGTTGTTGCTAAAGGGAAGAAGTGTTGTAGTTTGTACAAGATTGCAACGAATCTAGTTCGAGGGGAGGTAACTATCTCTTCACTTGATTCCATTACTAATTTGTGGCCCTATCGATCGGGACATATGAGTGAGAATGGATTAAAGACATTGAAGAAGTTAAATCTCTTTCCCAAGGTCATGGACATCACAATTAGTCCTTGTGACCATTGTTTAGTCGGCAAATAACATAGGATATCTTTTACAAGCACAAGTACAAGGAAGTCAGAAGTTTTTGAGTTGGTACACTCTGATGTGTATGGGCCTATGGAGGTAAAATCTCTTGGCGGTTCTATTTATTTTGTCACTTTTATTGATGATATTTCTAGGAAGGTGTGGGCTTATGGCATGAAAAATAAAAGTGATATTTTTGGCATCTTTAAGAATTTTCATGTATTGGTTGAAAGAGGAACAACTAAGCCTTTGAAATGCCTTAGAAGTGATAATGGTGGTGAATATTGTTCTATTGAGTTTGATGAATGTTGTAGCAAGTATGAGATTAGGCATGAGAAGACAGTTCTTTATACTCCTCAACATAATATAGTGGTTGAAAGAATGAACATGACCATTTCTGAGAGGATTAGAAGTATGTTATTTTCAGCTAAGTTGCCACAAAGCTTCGGGGTGAGACCATGGGCACAACCTATTATTTGATCAACAGATCTCCCACATATGCTGTAAAACCCACGATTCGAGTTAGGGTTTTATATTCAAAACCGGTCGGGTCGACCGTTATTTTTTTCGAGTTGAGTCAGTTTCAGGACACGTGTACTGAGCCGATGCCAGTCGCGTGTATGAGCTATGAGGGTCATGCGTACCCAAGTATATGATGATAACGTCATGAACACAGCAGAACAGAATGAGTTATCAGATATATGAGAGTATGCCGATCATTTTTTTATTATTATTTTTATATATAGTGGATCGTAGAATTAGTATTAGGCCTTTTACCGCCTTAGGACGCGTTCGGGCAGTCTGGGTGGGTTGTTAGTCATAGAGCATATCATTATAATATTGTGGTGTTGTTTGATTTTACGGGATTTTTCCCGATTTTTATGAATTTTTTAGGATTTAATATGACTTAGTTATTATACTTGACTCGAGCCGGAGACGAGTCAAGTAATATTTACGACCTTGCCACCACACACCCCGCACCTTCTTTTCTTCCCCAAACCAAACCCCGACGCCGCCCCTGTGCAGCGTCGCCGCCGCAGCTGTCGGCGCCGCCCGGCCGCCGATCGTCGCCGCCCAGCTCCGCCACGGCGTCGCCGTGTCACCCCGACCAGCCCCGGCCGCTGCCAGGCCGCCGCGACGGCGGAATCGCCACGCCTAGCGCCGCGACTGCCTTTGGTCGCGTCGCCGATTCTGCCGCCGGCGACCGTCGCAGCGCGTCATCCAGTGGTCGCCTCATCACCACCGACCACCTAGCGGCCTTCCCCGACCGGAGCGGAGGCCATCGCCGCCCTGGCCGGCCGGATCTAGCGACCCATCGCCGCCGGCCCTGTTTTAGCTATTTTCCGGCGAGCTGCCACCTCCGTTGGCCGCGTCGACCCCATAGATGAGTCGGGCTCGCCGAGCCGGTTCCGAGGGTACCCTACATGACCCCTATCCAGCTAGTAGATACCACCGGCAATAGTCGCCGGAAAACCATCGGAAGTCGCCAGAAAACCGCCAGCAACTGCTGGAAAACCGCTGGAAAATCGGAATTTCTGGAATTCGCCAGAATTGACCGGATCTTCCGCTGGGCTCACCCGGTGGAGCCCGATCGAGCTTCGGACGCCGAGGAGCGCCGAATTCGAGCTCCGAGGCACGCGACGGAACCCTAACCGTCGCCGATTGCCGACGACGTGAGGTATAATTACCTCCGATTTGATTATTTAGAGTTGATGATGATTGTTAGCACAACATGCTAGGATTTATGATGTGATTGATAGTGAATGGAGGATAAGTGATGAAGTGATAAGTTACATGATGTGATTGATAGTTTATGGAGGTTAAGTGATTTAATGAAGTAAGTAAATTGAGCATGATAATTGTGTATGATGTAACTTAGGAAAAATACAATAAAATTGTCATGAATAGGATGAGTTAGAGTTATTTTCATATTTATGGTTATTTGATGATTGATTATTTTGTGTTTAATTGTGTTGAGTTTGATGCATCATTTAGTTAGCGGGCGTTAGTATTTAGTTTTGATGTGTAGGTACGGAATAGGAGCTCGCCGCCTAGGCGCGATGACACGCTTGGAGCTTCTACCAGGTCCGTTTAGGACTCGTCTCGTTTTAATCTTTTCTATTGTATGTTTGATTTATTGTCTGCAGGACGGGTTAAGTGGCGTTTTATTGGATCCCACTTAACTCGGGCCATTTAATCGAACATTTTCCGGATTAATAACCCCTCGAGGATGAGATCCCTCGAGGTTGATTTCGAAAACAAGATCCACCAAAAGTTGCCTTCGGGCCTATTATGTAACTCCCTACCCAAGCCCTATATATATATAGTTTTCGTGTTTTCAGTGAGACGAGAGATGGAGAAATCGACTGCACGTACCATGCAGAGGATGCCGTGACAGTCAAAGCGGGCTCTGGATTAGTGCCAGCGGACTGTTCCATTCCCGAGGGATCCTGATAACTCCGCGTTTGAGTTCCTCACACCCGGAGAACGTGGAGGTTTACGGGTACTGTTTAGTACAGCGCATGTCCGGACTTGTGGTTCAAAGGGTACTAAAGGCGACTGCCTGAGAGTACTCGGCCTTCGTGCTCAAGGCCAGGAGAAATATGGAGGTAAGGAGAGGGCTTAGGATAAAGTTTCACGAGAAGTACTGAAAAGAAGTGCCGAGAGCAGCACAGTACCAGCAGCAGATCAGTAAGTTCGGGATGCTACCGGGTCTGCAGCCCAGTGGCTCCTCAGTAGTGCCCTTCAGAGTGTTCACGTGGAGTATGATGTTTTCTTTCATATGAGAGTTTGCTCTCATAGCCAGCTTGTTATAGTTATTTTATTTTCCGGACCAGTAACACTTGTTACTGACGTGTTTTTATACTATATGTAGGTAATAATCACGAGTTGGAGGAGCCAGCTTGGACGGAGGAGCAATGAGGTCTTGTACACACAACATGTTAGATTTCTGAATGTTTAATTTTGTGTTATTATGTTATTATATTGTGAATGACATGTTCAAATGCATGAGACATGATAGAATGTGAAATGATCAGAGTAGCGCAGCAAAAGTGTGATGGGTTAGGACCCAAAGTTCAGAGAATGATGAATATAATAGATTAGAAGTATGTGTGAATGTTATTGTTGCTATACGTATATATGTTTGGAATATACGATTTTGACAGGGTGGCCCCTAATTACATTTTTAGGGGAAATTCTGTCCCTTTCATTTTAGAATTTTTACTAATTTTGATTGTAATTGTGTCGGTGTGAAATTTAGGTTGCATGTCATCCATGTAGTAGCATGTTAGGATTTTATGAATTTATCCATGCATGACAAGTCATATCTACATCTTAAGACGCCGAGATTGGATCCGTATGAGTTAGGTTCGGGTTAGCCGACCTAACCGGGGCTAGTAACATGCCGGTTCGGTTCACGAGTGTGAACCGGATTTGGGGTGTTACATATGCCCTGGACAGTGACATACCAGAAAGGGTTCGGAGTGACAAAAATGTCAGCTATTCTCATTTGAGAATCTTTAGTTGTAAAGCCTTTGCACATGTGCTCAAGGAGCGAAGGGCTAAGCTTGACTCGAGAGCCGTGGAATGTATTTTTTTGGGATATGGTGATGATAAGTTTTGATACAAACTTTGGGATCCTAAGAATAGAAAACTGATTCAAAGCACAGATGTAATTTTCGGGGAGGATCAAACAGTTAAGGATTTTGGCAATGAAGAAGTTCCTCAGACAAAATAGCAGGAAAACTAGGAAAGGATAAAAGAACCTTCAACCTCAACTAGAAGCGAAGAGGCTGCTCAGGATGACACAATTATTTCCCCACCTAGTGATGATGAGGATGAGGATGTGGTGTCTCATGATATTTCTAATGATTTTGTTATTAATGTTGGACAAGAACATGTAGATTCTAATCAAGGGCAACCAACTAATGTCAGGAGATCAGTTCATGAACCAATTCCATCAACAAGATATCCATCATCATAATATGTGATAATTAATGAATGTAGAGAACCAGAGAATTTCAGTAAGGTCAAAGCTCATGTGGAAAATGAGAAGTGGTTGAAGGCAAAGCAAGATGAGATGGAATCTTTGCATGAGAATCACACCTATGAGTTGGTGGATCTTCCTAAGGGGAAGAGGGTATTAAAGAACAAATGGGTCTACAAGATTAAACATGAAGCAAACAATGCACAACCAAGGTATAAGGCAAGATTAGTGGTGAAGGGCTTCAGAAAGAAGAAATGTATTGATTTCGATGACATTTTTTCTCCTGTTGTTAAAATGCCTTCTATTAGAATTGTTCTTGTTTTAGTTACAAGTTTGGATTTAGAAGTTGAACAATTAGATCTAAAGACAACCTTTCTACATGGTGATCTTGAGGAGACCATATACATGGAGCAACCATAGGGTTTTAAAGTCAGAGGAATGGAACAGATTGTGTGCAGACTGAAAAAAGTTTGTATAGTTTGAAGCAAGTCCCTAGAAAGTGGTACAAAAATTTGCTTCTTTTATGGAAAAGAATGGGTAAAAGAAGTTTGTTTCTGATGATTGTGTGTTCATCAAGATGTTTGATGATGGTGACTTTATTGTTCTATTGCTTTATGTGGATGACATGTTGATTGTAGGACATAATGGAGCCAAGATTACAAGTTTAAAGAATAACTTAAACAAATCCTTTGCAATGAAAGATTTGGGACCGGCAAAGCAAATCTTGGGGATGTCCATTCGGCGTGACAAGGGAGTTAGAAAGCTTTGGGTTTCATAGGAAAAGTACATAGAAATGGTACTTGGAAAATTCAACATGAAAGATGCAAAGCCGGTTGGAGTTCCACTTGGAGGTCACTTTAAGTTGAAGAAAAACGACTTAAGTGAAACAAAGATGAAGGAAATGGCAAAGGTTCCTTATGTTTCTGCTATTGGTAATTTGATGTATGTTATGGTTTGTACAAGACTTGATATAGTATATGCAGTTGGAATGGTTAGCAGACATTTAACAAATCCGAGCAAAGAGCATTGGCAAGCAGTTAAATGAATAACAAGGTACTTGAGAGGTACATCCAAAATATGTTTGTGTTTTGAAAGTGATAAACCTTTATTGGTTGGCTATACTGATGTAGACATGGTAGGTGACTGGGAGACAAGAAGGTTAACATCTAGGTTTGTTGTTAATTTTCCTAATGGGGTTGCGTCTTGGCAGTCTAGGTTGCAAAAGTGTGTTGCATTATCTTTAACTGAAGCCGAATTTATTGCTGCTACAAAAGTTTGCAAAGAGATGCTATGGACGAAGAGATTTTTGAATGAAATTGGTATTAAACAGGAGAGATACATTGTACACAGTGATAGCCAGAATGTAATTCAACTGATTAAGAATTCAAGTTTTCATTCAAGGAGTAAACACATTAATGTGAGATATCATTGGATAAGAGATGTGTTGGCAAGTAAATCTCTAGAGCTAATAAAAATTTATACTGAAAAAAATGTTTCAAATATGATGACTAAAGTTGTGTTAAAGGAGAAACATGTTTACTGCAGGAATGGAGCAGGCATAAATAGAGCTTCCCATGCCGGCTAGAAGTATTTCATTGAGTCGGGAAGGGAGGTTTCTTGGGTTGTCCCTCCTTTGTAAATACATAAAATTATAACCCTATTTTGGGCAAAAATTAAGATTTTATAGATTTGGTTAGTTGAAAGGAATAAATGCAATGTCCCACGCTTTTCTTTTTGGGTTTTTGGGATTTTGATTTTTGGAGAAAAAGGGCTAGAGAGGAGAATAGAAAATTGTGTGGATTAAAGGAAGGTAAATGTTTTATTTAGATTCGTTTACAATCGTCAATGGTAATCTTGTTAAATTCTTAATCTATAATTCTCTATTTTCTTTCTTTGCGGTTAATACTAATTTTGTAGAAAGTATAATAAATTGATATTGGAGAGTTTGTTCTCCTGTGGGTTTGTTTTGTATCAAAGTTGTGATATAGTGAATTTGATCGGGTCATTTGCCCCGTGGTTTTTTCTCCAAATTTGGGGTTTTTCATGTAAAATTAGTTTGTTTTCTGGGTTTGTGGTGTCTATATTTTGTTTGGTAATGTTCATCCTTATTTGTTGAAATGAGGATTTTGTTTGGTTAATCCCAACATTATCTTTGTGCTTTGTGTTGGTAATCATTCATCAACTACTCTCATTCGTGTGGTTCGGCAAATAGTATTTGTTTTGTGACAAACAACAGTATTGTTATGATTGGTAAAAAGTGATGACAATGCATAGGTACATGGGAGGGATGAGTTCGAGCTACAAACTGGTTAAATTATGATCTTGGACTTTGGAATTGTTTGATCATGGATTCAATAGTTGACACATGAGGCCATTTATAAAACCAATGTACACAAGTGATCAAGTTACAGTTGAACTGGTGTTTCTACTTACATACAACCACATGGCTTTTGTGCAGGCTGTTGTCTTCCTAGGCAGGTTGATATACTTTGTAAGAGACGAGGCTCATTTCACAACCATTATTATGATTTTACAGATATCATTCCATATATGGTTCCATGAAACCATGACACTGGAAACATCTTATCACTGTCCAATATTTGTCAGAAGTTATCCTCTCAATGCCTGCTGGAGCTCTGGTTATAGTGCAAAGTTTAGTGAGTGATAACTGAAATAGTTTGCACGTCTTTTATTGTCTCTTCTACTACTGCAGTTGTGCAATCTACATGCTGATGCCACAGACTCTTGCATAGAGCTTGGTCCACATACCAAAACTCCAATGTTGGATCCTTCTGATTCCAATTGGAATTTGGGGAGTATACCTATAGAAAGAATGAATAAAGTGAGTACTTCACACAAATGCAAAGAAACAAAGTTATGACAATGAATTGATTGTACCTTCAAAATCAGGCCTTCTGTGGAAATGAATTTCATGTTGTTCCCCTATACTTTGTCCATCTACAAGTGTTTGCATCTCTGTTATTTTTTCTAGTTTCTGATTGAGTGTAGTAATCTCACTGCTGCTCTTTGTCCACCTTAGCAGCACACCAGCAAATATGCTGCAAACCATGGCTATTTTGAATGAAGATATGACCAAGAAATCAGCTATCCATGATGGACTTTTCTTGCTGGTTTTTCCTTTGTTGGAACCCAGAAAGGCATGACTCAGAGCAATGATCGAGATGAGATATGCAACAGAAGATAACGCTGTGATTCCCGCCATCGACAACGTGCTTGCAGGTCTGGCCATGGTGTACTCTGAATCATTCTTGCCGAAAAATACCCGTCGGCTTTGAGGTGGCCCTTTTAGAAGCTCCTCAAGGTTGGCACCATAGCCTTCTTCTTGGGTCACATAAACATGCAGACGAAGGAAGCTTTGCCCATTGGATTTGTTTAGCATTAACTGGTGAATTGAATTCAACATACTCAGATCTTCAAATTTCTTCACAACATATACCAGATTCACTCTTTTGGAAATCTGGGTTATGTTCTTGTCTCCATATCTTCTTTGCAAATCTTGTAGAATACTTAGAAAGGGTGTGATCCCAATTCCACCAGCAATCAGAAGCAAGCACTCATATCTGCATTGGCAATGGTTTGACAGTTATTTGTTCTTTGGTCCTTTGCTACTCCTCTTGCAAAGAAATGTGAAAACTGAAAATCAACATTGAAGAACTACCTTTCATAGAAGAGATCTGGTGGACCATAAGGCCCTTCAACTGCAACAGAAATGCTCCCCGGATCACCTTCATCCGAGTCTTCTACCAATTTGTACAGCTGATCTGTCCATTCACCTTCTCCCTTGACGAGAATGGACATCAAATTGCTCCCATCATCAGCGCAAGAAGTTAAACTAAATGGATGCCATTGGAGGCCTGATATCCTGGGTATCTTGATAAACACAATACTTGTTGGAGTATACTTCAAACCTGAAGCGACAGTATGCAAGAATAATTCTTGAAGCACAGATATCCACCGATAAAACTGCGTTAAGCGATAAGATTGGATAACTTGGATCAAATACCAGAGGTTGCAATTACCCGGTGGCTTTAAGAAGGTTAGCTCTACTGCCCTGCATGGTAGAACACAAGCTGAGATGAGGGCAGTGGTTTGTCTGGACTGAATTATCCTGAGGAGCTTATCAATGGCGTATAAAAGAACCCCAGAGAATATTGAGTAGAAGTGCCGGTCTCCTGCATGAAACAAGAAGAAGACAAGGAAGACAATGTAGAGATGGTGAGTGAAGTAGAAGACCTCAAATTTCTTCCTCCTTATTTGAGGAAGAGAAGTGGTCCAGATGATCAATCCAATTGCCAGAGTTAACAGCCCAGCAATGTTCACTCTTCCAGTTTTCTGCCAACGAGGAATCTGTGACAACAGAAACCATAGATAGCCATGAAAACAGAAATCTAGAGGTACCATATTCTGCAACATACTACTTACAGAACAGATTAGCCTGAGAAGATACCTCATCTGCAAGCTTGCCTTTGACTCCCCACACAAACAAGGTAAGAAACCCATGCAAAGTTGCAAGTGTTATCATCATATTGCCGAGCCATATATGGTATCTGACTGAATTCTCAAATTGGATCCCTGCCATACGAAACATTGACATCCCTCTCAATATTGGCAGGAGAAGCAGGACCAAGCAAGCCTCAGCTAGTGATCCACAGCGGGTTCCAATCCTCCTTACCTTGAACTGCCATCTGAGCAAGAAGTTACAATGTCCATCATTCATCTCGTAATTGACAAATGTGCTAAAACCAGGTTCTCATAATATATCCAACTTACTTGTCTAATTTTAATGATTTGACAGGGACCATTTTCTTAAAATCATTTGAGACACGAGAGTACAATGTCCAAGCAATAAATATTGTAAACAGGACTGCTAGTAGAAGCTCGGCAGTAGATATGATGCCAACAAAGGTATGAACAAAAAGTGGATTGGATGATTTCATTACAGGACTTAGCTTGCTCAATCTGCAGTCAGAAGGCAATAGGAATCAGACAATTTAAAAGCATTTTATCAATGGGTATTTAATCTTGTCTTAAATATTCTCACCGGGTTCTCTGCCTACCAGCACAGAGATGCAAGTAGATGTATGCTAGAATGGCTGCCAAAAGGATTGGCAGGCATAAAACCGCAAAGAACAGACCTGTACAACATTGAAATCAAAGACCAACAGGGTAAGAAATGGTAGTACAGGTGTGAATGCGATATGAAACTGGAAAAAGGTGGAGGCAGATTACTGTAGGAGCCAAAAATGCTTCCTTCTGCTTCATCTTCTGCCTTGTGCCATGATTTGAGCCACAGCTTAGTAGGCATCATAATCCATACACAGACCCAACCGGCAACTAAGAGAACCATCGAAAGCTTAATGATCGAAACCATAGCTGCATTGCCCATGTCTGCAATACCCTTATCTTACTCTAGTACATGAGCTGCGCTGTTGAGATTGAAGTCAGGGGTTTTTATAGAAGGAGAAGCCAAAGAAGCACAACAGTCAGCACCGCCACTACCGATACTCCCAGAACTTGGAAGTGGTTGGGGCCAATATATGCACCAAGGCCATATAGAGATTTATTGCTTCAAGGATGTTCGCAAAACAACCGATAAGGATCCGTTCTGCATATGATCATAATTGGCACAACCCTGCCTGTGGGCATATTTCTTCGGCGGAGGCACCTATCAACTCACATTAATCAATCAAAAAATTAATTTTAATTTAATTTTAAATTAATTTAATATTATTTTTAAATATTTATTTTATTAATTAGTTTTGAACTCATCAAATTAATTAAGAGATTAAATTTAATTTAATTTTAAATTAATCAAATATTTTCTTCAAATATTTATCTTATCAGTTAATTTGAAATAACGATGAAAAAAACTATAAATATTATATTTTTTCCTCAATATAAAAAAGAGAAAGAAAAATATTTTTCTTAATGATCAAATTTTAACTTGCCAATGTGGTGACTCTTGTCTATTGATCCATTTTACTATAAGATAAAATTTTATTTTATTTATATTTTATTTTATATATATATATATATATATATATATATATATATATATATATATTTCTCCGCTGCCAAATGGTGAGTTTTCTCAAAGCTTACCTGCTGATCGTATTTGGATATTCTATCATATTCTAATTGAAACAGCCTCTCCTTTCGGTAATTTATTTTTAGCTATTAAAGCACCAGCATAAGATCAAGCTTAGATCATGTTTTGACATCCACCCAGAAGAGTGGCAGCTCTTATCTGTAAAGAATCATATGTTGTGGAGGAAGAAAAAGAATCATTTGCAGGGCCACATCAAGTATAATGGCTGTAACTGTGGACTTTCTTCCACTTAGCCAATGACCCATGAGGTACAAGCTCCATGCTTTCATGGTCCCTGGCACTTTCTTCCCAAAGGAAGCCAGTTGCTCATGTCTACCAGATTTTCAAGCACACTTCAATTGATCTTACAGTTTCATTTTGATCCACTCATGGTAATGCAAACACATCCAGAAAATGCGTCACAAGGGGACCAAACTTGTGAGTTGGAAGAAACTGACAGGATTGAATGGGGACGAAAAAAAATGAAACACTTTACACATTAAATGTGGTTTGAGATGAGGCAAAAGAAATATTACTGCTGCAAAGAGTACGTAAAACAGGCTAATCAAAAAACGATTATGTCAAAGTTCTAACACATCAAAAGTCCATGAAAGATTGTGTCCATACAAGATGCATCACACCACCAAATCCGCTTCACAAAAGATAACCTGCCATCAGGTTATCACTCTAATTGACAAAGTGATATCGTTTAATACATCAGGTAATCACAGTGAGATTAGACAAATCTTGAAATAGTTTTACTAAAATGTCTTGTGCTAACATGATAGCATCGTATCTAATCTAATACACTAAACAGCCTAAGTAAAGTTCAGCTAGAGCTAGGGGAAAGTTGCTTCAAAGCCTCAAAAAGCCTCCTCAAAAAAGGTGAGTGCTTCACAACTGAAACAGGAATGCCCCTCAATATTCCTCTTCGTAAAGAGCGCACTCACATCTGAAACAAAATACACAAGTAATAATCAGCATGCTTATATATTTACTAAAATATATGCCCAAATACAAGTAACTCATTGTCAAAAAAGAAAAGTTCACACTTCTGCTTCGTCCTCGAGCTTCAAACGGTCTGGGTCAAAATTCAAGGTCAAGGGCTCATCGTAAAGCTCAGGCTCGTAGTATTTTTCATCAACAGCTCTGACCTGTGGCAACAGTATTTCCTCCTCAAGCTCAAGAGGTAGTTCCTTACGGTCACGAGAATCATCCTGCAACCAATGTCAGAACAAAAGCCAATTATAAACATTGCTAGATCAAACTTCACAAATAAAAAAGTCAAAAACAGTGTATTACACTCCTATGGCAGTTTTTACTTTTGACAAAAATCCTGTAAACAACCTTAGATTATACCAATAGTTAAGATATAGTTGTTTTTGGCACACTCAGGTCAAAGTTAGATTTATTTATCTATTTATTTTTTCTATCAATGCCAAAGTTAGAAATTAGACAGACTGGATACTAAATTTTAGAATATGGGAAACTTGTCAAATTCAATATTTGGGATAGGCCGAACTTCACTGTGTATCTATTCGTTGGGATTGCTAAAATTCATTGATTATTTTGCTGGATTATTCTACACACAAAATAGATATAGTTTTGCAAGCCATCTAGAAATAATAATCATTTAGTTTATCATCTTTGCAAATAGTATCCACTTTATAGGTATTGACAATGTGCCATTATTAGATATCATTATTACACAATATTAAGTTTATCATATAGAAGAACATAATAGTAATGAAAAATTTAATAAACAACCTACCACCTTAGATTTGAGTTCACCACCGACAATCATAAAATCCAACAGGATATCTTGGTTACACAATTTCCTAAAACCAGCCATTATATCATCTACTGCAGCATCAACCCCTGCATCATTTCAAACAATTCAATTATCAATTGTAATTTAGCAATTTAGTGCAGGAGTGCTAGGACAGAGGAAAAGGGAATAGAAAAAAAAGAAAACATACTTTTCTCAAAGAGCTCTCTCTCACTCTCCATTTGTTCTACCCATGGGAAAGACATGTGTTCAATTTCTTCATCCGCCCATTCTTCACATTTCGAAGATTTTGCTTCCGAGGAACCCTCGTATTTACTCTTGAGGACAGATTTTATATTGGCAGAAGGTTTGGCAGGTTTCTCCTTGGGAAGAGGAGGCCTTATTTTATGATAGTTTGAAATATCACCCAAAGGCTTCCTGCTTTTGTTCATGTTCTTTGACCCCTTCACAAAATCAACATTCTCCCCCCTGAGAGGAGCTTTTCCTAATATCATTAAAAACCAAGAGTTAATTTTGTGAAGTGAAAAGAAAATTTGCATCTAACAAATGGCTAACTGAGACCAGTGTGAGAGGACGAGGGCAAAATAAGCATACCAGCATTCATTGTAATGTTTTCATTATCAAGAAATGCGGGGAAGTGAGTAGCCATCTGTCCTCAGACAACAAGTGAGACTGCAGGAACAACCAAATGTTACATACCTTTCGCAAAAAAAGTCCGATGGACTCCGAATATTTAACAGCAAAGGATGACAATATACGTGGATGAAGAAGATTAAAACATGATCGTTCAAAACAGGTAATAATGCATCATATTTTTGTGTTTACGGGTCCAATATTCACCAATTGACAACTCCACAAACGGACTATGGTGGAAAAGATATTAATGAAAAACACAACAAGCAGCGCACAAAAACAATCAGAACAAATGTTTATAAAAAGGAAATAGAAAACCAAAATACTTAACATTCCCAAGCAAGAAATCTATCCAGAAAATGGTGGAACACCCACATTCCACAAAACACTCGAACACAAACACGATTATGGTATTCTTTTTCGAATAATCAGAACAGCATACCCGCAATGGGGGAAAAACAAACCTTAGAAACAAAAGTGACCCATAAATCTCTAACAAGAACGGATTTTTGCCTTCGATATTCCAATTTGTACACAACAGGAGAAATCCTTGATCGACTTTGACAGTAGAAGTCGAAATGTGTTTGTGAATGATATCAAACAACCGAGACTCAACCAGAAAAACACACCGCACGACAAGAATCAGAATAAATGCTTTATTAAGAATAAACAGAAAACCGAAAGATTCAACATTTCCAGAATTTCCAAGCAAGAAATCGATCCACAGGATCCCGAACACAAACACGAGCATGATGTTCATGGAATGATCAAAACAACAAGAAACAGAACACCCCTCAACCAAAAATCAACCAAAATCAAGAATAATAATAATAATAATAATCTAGAACACAAAATCGACTGCAAAACAACAGATTTTTCCACCGTCAAACTCACAAATCCAAACCCTACCGAACACAAATCGCTCCTAGAATCCATCAACACATATGAAAAATCGATCTTGGATCGCAAATCTTTCCCAAAGAAGGGAACTTTTTACCTCCGATCTCGCGATTCCAACACAAGCAAAGCAGAAATCGCCCCAAACTCAGGGGAAGCGAGCAAAATGTGACCGTTGTTGCTGCTTCGGCGCCTGACCCTTGGTTTTAAAAGGCGATTCGGTCCGGCCCTTGTCCCGCTGCTAGTAATGGCCTTGTGGCAAAATTTTAGTAATACATCGATATATATATTTTCGTGGCCCTTGGCCCGAGCTACTGGGCGGTGGGACAACAGGGTTGAGGGGGAGTAAGGAGGGCGGCATCTGCGGTAGTGCGAGCCGGGAGGAGGGGCGTCCGTGGTGGGGTGGTAGGGTTGAGATGGAGCACGACAGGGAGGTGGCTGAGGCATGACGATAGGGTCGATGTGGAGTGTGGTAGGGCAGCGGTAGTCGGCGTGCGCGTGTTGTAGTTTATTTTCTTTTTGAAAATAATTAGATCTAGGTCATCCTTGTAATCGGATGGCTGAGACTAAAGTTTAGTTTTTTTATTTTAAGAATAGATTTGGGCCGTCCTATTGCCTATATCAAGGTTTGGGCAGAAAAATTTTCTATCCCGTGGCTAAGAACTTCTTTACCCTTTTGTTAATAATAACAGCTAAAAACGAGGTTTTTTTAACATTGCAAAATATAAAAAAGGTTGATCATTTTTAAAAATTTAAAATATTTGAATAAAACTCCCAAAATGAATATCACTACCAAATAATTACATTATGTTCACTTTATATAATTATAACGAAAAAGCTTTGTGACAATATTTTCTCAAAATTATATGTTAAAATTTCATTTTCAACCAAACGTTCTATTTGAAGTTATTAATTTATAATTATATATGAAAAGAAGTTTGAAACCCTTTAACAAGTTTTAATGACTACTGTATTTAAGATGACTTTCAACAAATTTACATATCATAATTATACTTTTCAATGTCAATTATATGATCACGCTAAGTTGACAATCAATGAACATTATGTCTCCAAATGTGTAGACAAAGGAGCACGTTAAAAAAATGTCTACAATTTTATTCTTTTATTTTTATTTTTTTAATTCTAATATGAACTATGTATTATTCTCTTATATATTGAATATATTTGAGCGACAAAGAATATACACTTGACCTAACATTGCTACATACTAAACATATATAGTTTTTATATTATTTTAGTATTCCATTTTTAAAAGTAAATATAGTATTCCAAACCTAGACTATCTAAGTTTTTACTATTATAAATTGAAAACTTTTGAATAAATATATATACTAAATGTGACTTGGTACCATTTGACATTCATTTTTTGTGCACTTTTTGGTGTCCATTTTCCCAACACTTTTTGACGACTGAATTTTTTAGTTCAACTAGATCTGGTTGTGCCAGGTCCGGTTGCATGGAGTTGGTTCTTCCCGTCAGCCAATGTATAAAAATTTCTCCTCCTTTGTGGCTGCGTCGCTAGATTTGGCCAAGGTTAACCAGACCTGACTATTGCCAGCTTCATTTGGCTGCCGACAATGGAAGAGGAGAGGTAGTTTTGTGTTTTTGTTTCCAATCATCAAATCTAAGCCATCTATTTGAGCAATGACGCTTCGTTGGCGTTGCTCAAACAAATGAAAAAACGAAAGGGAAAATATCATAAAAAACCAGTTTCAATATTCTTTATCACAAATAACCAAAATTTTAAATTTATATCACATATAGCTAGATCTCAAATTTTTATTTCATATGTAGCCAATTCATATAATTTAAATGTGGCACCCTAAATCTGGCTCGCTAGCGAACTGAACCGGAACGCCACGGGTCCCGATTAAGTCGGCTAAATCTAACTTAACCCGAATAGATCTACTCTCAACGTGTCAAAATGGAAGATACTAATCATTATGCATGGATGAATGCACGGAATCCTAACATGCTATTACATGGATTTACATACCAAAGTAATTACGATAAAATAAATAAAAATTCGTGAAATAAAACAAACAAAGTCTCTTTTAAAAGTGCATTTAGGTTCACCCTGTCAAATCAACCTGTATAAATATATAAATCCATATACATCCATTGCACCATATTTTTTACATAAACATTTAATTCAGCCACATCAAAATATTCTCTACGTTTTGGGTGTCAACTCACCTGCAAATTTTCATTTCCACCTTTATCATTCAATCTGTACACTAATATACATTTCGGATTCTATTATCACTATCCACTTTTATTTATCAAAATCTTCATCATATCATCTTTTATATCAGGCAATTTCATCACAAGAATTTCATTTTCATAATAACATAAAAACAACCAAAATAGCCAAAGCAAACATTTTGTCGGCGAGCATGTTGTGTGTATGCAAGGTTGGTCACTGCTCCTCTATCTAAGCCGACTTATCCAGTATTTAATCCTTACCTACATATATATAAAAAACATCAGTAACGAGTGTTACTAGTTCAAAAATATGACTATATAGTAAATTGGCAAATGAGAGTCAACTTTTATTTTGAAAAAATATTTATATACTTCTCGTGAACACTTTAAGGGCATCTACTAAGGAGCCACCAGACTGCTGACCCAATAGCATCTTGAACTAACTGGTATGATACCTCTCTCAGTATTTTCTCATTTTTCTGGTCCCTTGGGACTGCTAATATATCCGAAGCCCTCTCTTTTCTTCCATAATTCTCCTGGCCTTGAGCATGAAAGCTGAGTACTCTCAGGTTGTCCCCTTTAGTACCTTTTGAACCACAAGTCCGGATGTGCACTGTACTAAACAGTACTTGTAAACCTCCACATTTCTCCGAGTGTGAGGAACTCAAAACTGGAGTTGTAAGGATCCCTTGGGAATGGAGCAACAATCTCACTAATTCAGAGCCCGCTTTTATTGGCACATGCACCCGCTCATGGTACATGCAAGTCGGTTTTCCCTTCTCTTGTCTCATTGAAACATGATAAAATTATATATAGGTCTAGGAAAGGATTTATATAATATGCCCGAAGGCAAATTGTAGTGGATCTTATTTTCGAAATCAAACTCAATGGAATTCATCATCAAGGGTTATTAATTCAGAAAATCGATTGATTAAATGACCCATGTTAAGTGGGATCCGATAAAAAACCATTTAACCCATCCTACAAGTAATAAAACAAACATACAATGTAATCGATTGTAATACAGGGAACAAGTCTTAAATAGACATGAAAGAAGCTCCAAGTGTGTTATTGTGCCTAGGCAACAAGCTCCTATTCCGTACCTAAATATAAAACTAAAAGCTAATGCCTGCTTATGATGCATTCACACTTCCTATATCATACACACATCAATCATACGCACATCAATCCAATCATGTATATAAGATTTTCTACACTACTTTGTATTAGATTACGATAATTACTTAGTTTACATAATTAGATCCTTAACATTCATTTTAATACAATTCAATCAAGCAAATTCATATTTTTATTACAATAAAAATATCTAACACATCAATTCATCAATCCTAACATGTTGTGCTAATAGTTATCACCTTTAATAAATAAGTTGGAGTTAATTATTCATCGCATTGTTGACAATCAATGACGGCTAGGGTTTCGTCGCACAGCTCGAGACTCGAATTTGGCACCTGGTGGTGTCCAAAGTTCAGTTAGGTTCTACTGGATGAATTCAGAGGAAAATTCGGCAAATTTTAGCGAATCTGGTTTTTCGGCAGTCTTTAGTGGTTTTCCAGTGACTTCCTGGCAGTTTTTCGGTGAATTATATGGCAAGGAAATCGAGGCTATGGGTTGGCAACGGCTTGGCGAGTTTGACCCAATGGTGGTGGCGGTGAGGATGGCAACAACGGCGATGATCGCCGGCGGCATCGACAAGTCGAGCGTGGTTAGTTGCCTTGTCTGATCAGGCCTTGGGCGGCCTCCGCAGCGACACTGGGTATGGGGGAAATGATCAGGGGGTCAAAGGAGATGGCGTCGATAGCACAACGACAGCAGAGAGGGGCGGACAGCGGCGAATCGGCACCGGGAAGGGCGACATGATCTCGTAGCGTCGGGCGTCGTGGTGACCAGCTGGTGCCCAGAGATGCTCTGGGCCATGATTGACAGCAATGCGGCGGCCGAAGGGGTTGTCGATGGTGAGGGAATAGATGACATTGAGGGTTTGGGGAGAAGAAGGTCGGGAGAGTTCGGTCGTAGTTTCGTGAATAAAACTTAACTCGACTCCGACTCGAGTAAAAAATAATAACTAACTCGTAATAAATCCTAAAAAAATCAAGAAAATAGGGGAAAATCTCATAAAATAGAATACACACCATAACATCACAATGATGTGCTTTATAACTAATGACCCACCCAAATTGCCCTGTAACACATCCTAATGCATTATTCGACCTAAAAATAATTCTACAATCTAATATTAAAATAAATAAATAAAAATTCTGGGCATACTCTATATATTCTGATAACTAATTCTGTTGCTGTCTTACTGTCGTTATCATTATATACTTGGGTACACATGACCTTTGTGGTTCATAACACACGACCAGCCTCAGCTTAGTACTTGTGTTCGAAAATTGACTCGATTAAAAATAGCAGTCAAACCGACCAGTTCTGATTATAAAACCTTGACTCGGGTCACGGGTTTTACAACCTTCCCTCCTTATAAAAAACTTTGTCCTCGAAAATTTAAATCAAGGAGGCTTCACTCTCGTAGCTATCTACTAAATCTAAAATCTGAAGCAGGATGTGCATAAATCTGCCACGTATGTTGTATCCTTCGATGCTTCAGCAATTGTTGCTGTGTCCATCTTCACTGCCCATGGTGGTGCCGAAGTGGATGGTTCTACTGGTGGAGTCATCCGTATTCCTCTCTAATCCAAAGTTGTATGTTCTTGTCCTATCATGGCAACGATCATTCTTATTTGATTAGGACCCCTATGTTGTCATCTCGATGACTGCTGACCATTGCCTCTCTGTCTTTGTCCTTGGTTATGGTGGCCACTTTGTTGTTGCAGTAGGGTAGCTGGAAGCATTAGTCGTTGTGGCAGTGCCGAAAGGGCTGGCTATTAGTACTGAGTAGTCAAACATTCTATTGCCTGATGCTTGGTTGACCACATCTAAAGCATGCGTCTGTACCTGTTCTGCATATTCCTCTGTGACGGTGTCCACAATTCTGACATGTTGGGCGTTTGTTCTCCTGAACTTGTCTATTTATGGCTCTCATTGTAACTAAAACATCTATCTGGCACCTCTGTTGTGTTCCCTGATCCGATTGATATTGTTGAGGGTGTTGTTATCTCTGATCATAGTCTCGGCAGGGTTGAGTAGTCAAGATTCGTTCTACTTCGCTTTCGGCTCGCACCATATCCCCAAAAGTGGCAAATCTCCTGTCAATCAGTTATTACGTTAACCACATAGTGTAGACCCTTATAAAAGCGCTTGACTCTTCATCGTTCTGTTGGCACTAAATCCGGTGTAAATCTTTCCAAAGCTCTGAATCGGGCCTCATACTGGGCTACATTCATGGGTCCTTGTGTAAGTGTCTAAAAATCACTTTCTTCCCTCTTCCTTACATCAGAAGGCAAATATTTTCCATCAAACTTAGCTTTAAAATTCATCCCATGTCACATCCTGAGATTGCCTGTGCATAAAAGTGGAGGCCATGACAGAATCCCACCATATTCTAGCCTCATCCTAGAATGCTCTTGCAATAGTTCACACGTGGTGCTTAATCGGATATGTCATATAATATGCCAACGACTGATGAAATCTACAAGAAAACTTCTTCTGCATCTAACTTCCTTATGATTGGGCGCCCTTTATTTTTCACGAACCGCTCATATTGCCAAAATCCAAGATTTCTATCGCTCTGCTGATCTGTTTGATCATTCTCCAATCTCGAATTGTGAAATAACGATACTGCCTATAACACCCCAATTTCGGTTCACCTAAGAACCGAATTAGAAATATTACGATCGAGTCGAGTCATGTTTAAAATTGTTAGTTGGTAAGACTCGATCGATAAAATATATCAAAACAACCTACTTGGTGTCATGAGAATGGAAGGCATTATTAAATACGCGTCAAAACACATCAAATATAAGTAAAAGTAAGAAAATAAATAAATGAGCCAAGCTCAATTGTGTGTAGCATTTATCTGTCCTTCCACCAAAGTCGACTCAGGATTTGCAAGACCTACATATATTATATGAAAAATGTCACTAACGAGTGTTACTGGTTCGAAAAATAACTAATACAATCTAGCAAATGGGTATTCCATTACCCACGAAAACTTATGAAACTTCAAGATTGCCTCACACTGGGCGGTAAGCAAACATACTTAAGCAAGTGTTGGCTCGCATGCACGGCTAATGTTCATATTCATACATACAATGCTTATGCCCTCACATCTTCCATATTTCACCCGCCACGATACTCGAGTGGCAAAAGGAATAGTTAAGTTAGTGCCACAAATTTCTGAAAATGTGTTGCATTACGTAGTACCCTCATACACCGCACTACCTCAGGGTTTGAAGGAGTACTAGTGCGGTCCATACATATCTCCATACCGCTCACTCTCTTATTCGTGAAATCCATAAAAATGCGCGTACTTATATAATAGGTTTAGGGAAAAGGCTTATATCATATATTTCTAGAGCTTTAGTTCAAAAACCAACAAGGGATCTCATCCTTGTAGTTTTATTAAACATGTGTAGAAAACACGGCTAAATAGCTCGACATCGGAGGGATCCAATAAAACACCGCCGATGTCATCCTACGTCTAAAACACGATTAAACTCTACACGCAAGGAGTCAAGCAGAGAGGGAGAGTCCTATGGACCTGTGGTCCAAGCTCCAAGCACATCGACACATCTACAGCGAGCTCGAACTCCGTAACCTATATCGAAACCCAATGCTAAGTAAAATACCAATAACTCTATATGATGCATGCTCGTGGTGTGTGCTCATATCATTAATACATCCTAATAAATAAAACAATGCTAAATAAACCTACAACTAAACATACTAGCACGTAAATCGAGACATAATAATAATAATAATAAATAAAAATAAATAAATAAATACACTCATAGATAATTAGGTAAATAATAAATATATGAATATAAATAATAGTCTAATAATAAAATAATAATATAATTATTCTATATAAATACACGACTAGACATGGGTAAATATCATATATACTCGTGTTAGTAAACATATAAATAATTAAATAAACAAATAAATAATTAAATAAATTAATCAATAGATAAATAAATAAATAAATAACTAATATTAATTAATCATGAAGAATATTAATATAAATATTAAATATACGAACATACGACTAAATACGTATAATAATAACACGAGTAAGAAATAATTAATAATCAATCAATTAATTAAATAAAATAAGATAAACATGAACAAAAATAATATCTATGAATAAATACATTATCAATAACAATAACTAGTCACATAATCATTCATCATAGTCAACAAATATATAAATAATAAGAAATGAATAATCATGAATAAATAAATAAATATATATAAATAATTAATAAATAAAGAAAAATACTCATAACATTTAAACATGCTAAACAATGTGAATATGCACCTAAACTAATGTAAGGGTTCTTGAATTACCAAAAATGGTCGAAAAACGGCCGAAAACGAGCTAAAACTAAGCAGAACTGGACCGAACTAGAGCTGAACCAGACCGGTTGGGCTAAGTCAGCATGGTCTGGGTTAATAAATTGTTGGGCTGGTTTGGAGTGATGGACACAGACACTGAAAAATACGGGTCGGACTAGCGGACTTGGCATGGACAGGCGGACACGACGCAAGTGAGCGCGGTCACAGGCAAATGGCCCGATCAATGGGCGGTGGTGCATGTGGCCAGAAAATGCCGACGACAGGGCAGCTGGGGTTGCCACTAGTCAAGATCAACGGAGGGGAGGACGAGGAACGTGATGGCAGTGGCGATTGGCAAGGTCCGATCGTCGGCTGGCCGGAAAAGGGCCTGAAAGATGTGGAATCGCTGCCTGGTGAGGCAATGTCGACGGCGGCGACTGCAATCGAGGTGGTGGTCATGGGTAGTATCACAATGAATATCTCAGCAAGATGAAGCTGTATAGGTGGTCAGATTGGCTGGAGGTGGCTCGCTGCCAGCCGGAAAACAACCCGAAAGTGTGGCTGCGGTGGTGATGAACACTGATAAAAACTCGGTCACCGATGGCGACTATAGTGGCACCGATGGTGACGGTGGGTACAGACTGATATCTGGCCACGAGGTATTCGCGGCCATACCAATCCGGTGGCCAGAAGAGGGCCGAGGTCTCGCTGACGGCAAGCCAAATTGGTGGCAACGATAATAGTGAAAATCATCAAAACCGTGTGAAATTTCTATAAATCAACATGGTGAAGCGAAGGCTGACATGGACAATTCAAATTTTGCCACGTGGCACAATCTGAACATCCGACCACTCGTGGGCTAGTGGGGCCAACCTATGGGCATGTGTAATGTATATATAGACGAAAAGCTCAGATCACAAATGTCCAAAGTCAAAATTGACTCGATTATTAAAAGTGACTTTATAAACGAGAATTGAAGTGAGAAAGCTATGTAGGCTTCGAAATTTGAACTCAATCGATCTAGGTTTACGGGGGCACAATCCGATGATCTGAAATCCTTATGATACATACAATGAAATACCCTGAAAACCCAAATGGGTACTAAACGTTGCAACATCATAGATCTATGCCTAAAATCCTAACTAACTCATAAAAATCATATATATACCTCGTGTATATACTGATAACTCATGCTCTACTGTATTATAATTGAAACTATCATATGCATGTCGGGGCATACTCAACCTCTATAACATGCTCATATGGCCATTTGAGCCTCATACTCATATTCTTAAAATTATTTTGGCTTGAGCTCGCTTGAACAGAATCGAGACTGGTCCAAATGAGGCAAATTACAAGCGGGTGAAACCCTTACCTGAAGTTACGGTTTTACACTGCCCCTACCAGAGTATTGCCAAACCTGGGGCGCCTAGGTCCACTTCCCTTTGTACCCCTTTCAGCCTGAAGTGGGGTGACTAGTGGAATTGTTGTAAGAGTGGTCCTCTAATGTAGCGGTGGAGGAGTTGACGGCCGAGGGCCCATGGGAAATGTAGGCTCCCCTTGTGCCTTGCCATCCACAACTATTCTTTTCTGTGCTCATGTTATGGTGAGAGCTTTTTGTCGTAGTGCCTGACTTTGTTGTATCTACATTTGTACCTCTACTAACTGTGCAATGAGAGCGTTCGTTCAGTCTGACTACTACTAACACTGCAGCGGCTTCCACTACGACGGCTCCTGCTACGCCGGCCTACCAAGCCTGGCTCATTAGATTTCCTGGTGGCAGTGTGGCTTTCAGTTGGCTAGACACCATCTTACTGTGAGCATGAGTAGGGCTAGCTTGTCTGGGAGAAGGAGGCGATGTTGCAATGTTCTGAGTATTTCGAGCTTTTATCATGATTACCCCTACTCACTAATCCAATCCTGAAAATACTACCACACTACCCTTTGGTGAGAAATCTATAAATCAAAGATAAGGACAGAAATATATACCTGCTTAGCTGAATTTGGAGCAGTCTTTGCATACACATTACATATGAAAATATCTTCTAACTTAATCGACCGAGATTAGCTCTAATACCAAACTGTTGTAACCGTAAGTGAGCAGCTTTAGACTGATGGTTAAGGGTGTGGTTGGTGGTTCCCTAACCAACCCAGTTTAGAAAAATTGATGAATAGAATTAGACTTCTTTTATATTATTTGAGTTATAATTGTGATTATAGGAAACGACGTAGAAACTATGGAACTTGCTTTTGCGTAGTTAACTTATTTTACGTTATTATTGTATGTTATGTTTAATATAACATGATTTAGTTTATAATTAATAAATTCTTGGAGATATTTGAATTTCATATTTAATCATTTTTGTTACATTATATTTGAAACATAATTATTTGTCATATTATGATATATGTACTTACATTTTTATCTTTATATATGTTTTGTAGTTTTTGGTAACCTCTGGCTGCTTGAAGTGGGTCATTACATCCACTATGCCAATTAATTTAGGCGGTAAATTTGTGTGCATATGCCATCCATCCTAGGGCAGCTACTGCGCTGCCCTATTTTGAGCGCCAATGGTGGGCCTCGGATCTTGATCCGACGGCCCACAATCAAACACCCACCCAGACCGACGTGGCCTCCGAGGGGCGGTGGCGGAGGGGGTGGCGGGGCGCCAGCCGGGGGCGGGCGGGGCGCAGATCTGGCGGCGGCGGTGGCGGAGAGGGGGGTGGCGGCGCTCCAGGGTGCCGGCGAGGGCGGGACTGCGGCGGCGGGCGTGGCCGGGTGGGGGGAGGGGGTGGAGGGCAGGGCTGCCGGCAGGGGGCGAGGCCGCGGCGGCAGGCGGCGAGGCCGCGGTGGGGCGATCGCGGGCGGGAGGGGCGGGGCGGTCGCGGGCGGGAGGGCGGGTCCGGCGGGTCGGGCGGGTCTGGACGGGTCGGTCCAACAGTGGGTGGGGGGTGGGTGGGTGGTTTGGTTGTGGACCGTCGGATCAAGATCCGACGGTCCACGCTAATAAGCTGCCAATGGGCTGCATTTTGATGCAGCCCATGGTAATATTTTCC